>LOEQ01002485.1:0-10630 GCA_001685075.1 Bramus lutescens
GGGGAGGGGGAGGGAAATGGGAGGAGCGGAGGAGGTGGAAATTTTTAATAAAAATAATTTTAAAAAAATCTCAAAATTATGTTCCGGAGTGCAGAACATGACTTTCAGAGACAGCAGGAGGTGACATCAGAAGGATGTACACTCATTACTACTTTTCCTTCCCACTGTTCGTGTCCTAGCTCATGGTACCTAAGCCATGATCTCCACGCAGATCCTGTAAAGTAGGAATGTGCAAAGACGCACAAACTGAAGCAATGCTAACCACCTGCTTCTTAACTGGAGTCGGCCACTCAAACTGACTTATACAAGTCAATTGTACAGGTGTAAATTCTGAGGCTTAATCCTACCTGTGCAACAAGACACCAAACGAAATTTTCCAAAATATTTCTTCAACACCTGATTCCTAATGGCCTAAGATTATGTCCACATAATCGTTATTAGAAATAATTAAAGAAGTCAAGAAGTGGTTGCGCATGAGTTTAATTCCAGCACTCAGGAAGCAGAGGGAGGCAGATCTCTATGAGTTCAAGGCCAGCATGGTCTATAGGGCAAGTTCCAGGACAGGTTCCAAAGCTACACCAAGAAGCTCTACCTCACTTCACCCAGTATATCCATTCAGCTGCAATGATATTTCTTCACCACTGTATCTGATATAACCTACAACAGACACATTCAAGAACCAATATATCACTTTCAAAATACCAAAGGAAGGATTTAACCAATTTTGGTATTTTGAGATATTTGTGAAATATTCCTATAATTCACTGCAACTGGAAACTTGTGTTAGTATATTGGGGGCATGGCAATGGGGGTGGGCTGATATGGGAATTGGAGAGTATTCAAAGCCGAAGACATAGAACAAGATGGAGATAGTCAATATGTTTAATTTAATGCTTCACAATTCCAAACATATTTTAGAAAGAAGTGTTAGAGTCTTCCTTAAGTGTGATAAAAGGTAATTTAGAGATATCGAGATTAATAACAGATAAGTCATGAACACATACAGATGGCTATGACTGGATGGTGAGGGAGATGCTTCCACATAGATAATCAACATTTTAAAAACAGTACACAAAGGACCATTTGATCAGTTTGTATTAATGAAATGTAGTCAAATATCCCAAACCGGGAAAGCAATGGTAATTTAGAAGAAAGTGGGAGGAATAAATTCTTTACAAGTAAATTAATAAAAAGAAGATAAATAAAAACTCCAGCAATTCATTTAAGAAACAAAACCCACCAAAAAACATAGTTTGTTCTTAATATCAAAAAATTGAAACCATGCACCAATGAAATGTAATTTTTCATGATTCAAAATGCCAACACTGCTTAAATTAAAATACTCGTGCTAATTAGTATGTGACGAGACTGTATCTTCACACACTGTAGCTGAGAATATAAACTGCTATCATCATATTACTGGAAAGCAATTTGGAAGTGTCCTTCAGAGAGTCTTAAAAACTCTCCACATGTTTTAAGTGAACAACTCAACATTTAAGTGTGAAACTAATTTTTTCAAGATTTATGTCTTTAAAATTATTACTGCATAATTGTTCACAATAAAAAAATACTGGGAGACACACAATATCCAGAAACAAAAGACATTTATTGTATTAAGATAAATCTATTTGAAAATGTTGTATCCAAAATCAAATCTTATTTGAAGACTATGTAGGACAATATGGTCTTAATTTAATGTTATATGAGATAAGACAAGTATAAAAATGTACTTAAAATGTGATTGAAAATTTATAAAATAAAAGATTAACACCGAATCTTAATAGGAAAGATAAAGGAAATGAAGCAAAAATAGTCATTTTATCAGTTCCTCAGTGTATTTTATGTGCAATATTTAGTATCTTTTCCATTTTCTCCAAGACATGAATAATCAGAAAAGTAGTGAGTTCTGTTGTAAAGTGGTAGATGCAACACTATAAACCTTTCTTTAGTTACTACATGCCATTACTCAACCTTAGCAGCTGTGGAGTAGTGAAGTCCTATGTGAACAGCCACCCTAAAACAGCACATGTTTATAGAGTAGTTATTCATTGGTGTAGTCTATCATTGGGGTCATTAATCTGGAATCATATAAAGTTTGTTTAACTTCAGCTCTCTGGGTTTAGTGTGCGTGTGTGCGTGTGTGTGTATGCATGCCCTAAGAGATGCCATGGAAGTATACAGCAGGTGGCAATTAGTATTCAGCAGGTCAACCCATCGGCCTCATGATCCCTGGCGGAGAGCTCCATAGTAAGGCCGTGGAATCACTGACTGGAACCCAAACGCTCCTGTCTGTAATTACTCTTCTGAGTCACTTTATTTCTTTCCTAAGAACTTCATTCCTTCCTTAATAATATTTATTTCACGAAAGTATTCCATCTACTGGGTACAAATACATCTGTGGTTGGTCTGAGGATGATTTCCACTCTCTGTGTAATTCTTATCAATAGTCATGTAGGCTATTTTACATAACTCAGAATGACCTAGGATTCTCAATCACAAAGACAGTCTTTTACACAAACAGCTAACTTTAGACTTCAGAGCAGATTCAAAACAGGCTGGTTGCCCCTGGAGACAATATCTGGTTGCCCCTAGAGACAAATACATGAGGTCATTTTCCCAGGTGCTGTTTATTGCTGATTCGAGGTCAGAGTTGAAGCAACGTTAGATATAACTCTGTGCAGCAATGAACCTTTTTGCATGTACTCGGCAACCTCAAGGTTCAGCCAATTGCTTACTAGGAACCCTCACCAACTTAGAGCCACATGCGTGGGTCTAGGAGAGACAATGTGACTTATCACGTATTATGAAAGTGGCTGGGGCCCTGAAATGTAACTTATAATCGTCCAGAGTTTGGCCGTGAGAGAGCAGAGGCAGGAGAGGGGAGCGGCGCAGCAGTGAGAAGGAGCGGTGGGGTGTGGGCACCAGCGGCTGCAGAGAAGAGAGAGCAAGAGAGATTTTTCAGAGAGGTTTTTTTTTTTTTTTCAAGAAGAAGCAAAGAGAAGTCACCATCAGAAAGCGGCTGTATTTCCCTTTTCCCCTCACATAGAAAAAGTCTAACCTTTAGCTAGATAAGAATTTTTCCTCAGCTAGCACCGCATTCACGGACTTTCTTTACATACCGTGGTGCTGACTGCAGGCTGGTGGCCCAAGTCGGCTGTGTGTGGGGAGGGGGGCGGGGGGCTGCACACACAGGTATAATGTCTGAAGCTGCATGTGCAGGCACATCCTTGGAAGCATGCGAGAGCCAGAGGAGAACATCAGATGTCCTAGCCTACCACTCTCTGTTCGAGTCTCTTGGCACGGGGTCTCTCACTGAACCTGGATCTAGAATAGTGGCCACCAAGCCCCAGCAATCATTCCACAGCGCTAACATTATAGACACATGACCATGTTTGGCTTTTCATATGGATGCTGGAAATTTGAATAATATTCATCATGCTTGCTCAGTAAGCTTTCTCTTTTGCCAAGACATCTCCCTGGCCCCTGCCTTAATTCCATCATCTAAACGACCAGAATACTGCAAACTAAATAATAACAGTATCCATCTATTTTTTAAGGATTTGGTGATTTAATACATGTGACATATTCAGAGAAAAGTCTGATTTAAAAAATTTTATCAGTTAAAAACTTGTGCATGCATGCATGTGTATTGTACTCATCAAACACTAAGTATTTGATCATCAAATGATCTTATTTTACTTCTCATAGGATAAACAAAACAACCAGTGTACAGTCTGGTTGTGATTAGGCAATATAAAGGACTCTGACGTTGCTACACGCAGGCAACATTTTTCCTAGGAACTTAGATATAAAAATTCCTGATTAACTAATTGAGAAGAATAATTAAAAAAGCAAGAACTATCACCTAGCCTAATTATCTAGCCATTCCCCATTGATAAATTACGAATTTTACTACTAATTAAATCAGACTAAATCCCGTTGTTATCCTTGAGTGTGGACCATGATGTAATGAGATACAGAAAGCAGCTGCTACAAATCTATGAAGTATCAATGCAGACCCATGAGGGCATCTTGGCATCAATCTTCTTTTTAGGCTTGTTATTGGTTTAATCTAAATTGGTGAATGTACTGAGTATCACTAACATAACAAACACCCTGCTAATGTGTTTGATTCTAGGGATGGAAATTTGATTTATTCACATTCTCTATTCACTATAAAAAGGCATCAATTTAAAGTGGAAAAGGCATTCTTCATCTCTTTTCTATAAAGTAAAGCATGCATTTATCTCCTATATCATTTTGATGCCATCCTTCTGATTCTGAGACTAAAAATCATATCATGTCATCATACTCAGGTATACAACATGTAGCAGCCTACAGGCATGCCCCAATCCTTCTAAACTAATTCTGGTGTCAATCAACTAAGTAAATGTTCCACATACTGCCTGCCTCTTGGTGCACTGGATTTGCTTATTTTCCAGTCCTCTTCGGTGACAGTAGAGAATCATGAGTCTGCAGTCCCTAGCTAAGCACCAGTCCTTCTTACTTCAGCAATTTAGTTTTCTTCTTCACCCTCACACCCAAAATTTCTCCTGTACCCTGTCCTGCGGTCCTAACTGGGCTGTCAATATGGCTCTGTGTTATCATCTTGCCTGTGATGCTGATACAGGTGCATGACTGGAGAAGGCAATGCAGAGGGACTCTCAGAACTGACACTGGATGAAAAAATCACTTCTTTGAGGCAGAAATGAGAGAAGAGTGGAATCTGGTGCCCTCGCTGTAGCTCCATCTTGCATCACAATGAAACGTGTCTGCAGAGATGTGTATAAGGGTCCTAGATTTCATAACTGAGGTGACTTTCATCTTTTGAGTCTAGTTCTAAGGCTCCATGTTTGAGCAATTAAACGATTAAAGTTGAAAAAAAGAAAAAAGGAACCTGCCTTTTTGCTTCTGGGATTTGGGTTTTGGAGTGTACAGTGTACATGAACTTCATTTTCCTTCAAGAAGGAGAGGAAAGAACAGTAAAGACCATGCTGGGTTACGTTCTTCCTCCCTTCTTCCCCATTGCTCAAGGATGGACGATGTCCTCCTGAATTCTGGATCTTACTCCCACAGTAGCCAAACCAAGCCATTTGTCAGGACCTTCTTAATTGTCTCCAAATAAAGTCTGCCTGAGAAGCAAGTTACCACTGCCTGAAAACTCAGACATTTCGATTTGCAAGAAACACAAAATCTTCCCTGGCCCATCCTGTTCTATTTATCTCCCCCTCTGTCTGTTTGAACTCATTTCCTCCAGTTACTCAGCTGGTTCAGCTATAATTATTCTGTTGAAATGCTTCATGCAGTAGTCAAACAGATAATGCTGCCTTTTCAAGTGTAACATCTGCTTTCCATCTTTGCTTTGCTTGCCCCATTTCTACCATGTGACACTCAAGAGTACGAGTTCCTCGAAATCTGCTCACCCACCAGCTTCCTCTCTCCTCTCTCCCACCAGCTTCCTCTCTCTCTCCCACCAGCTTCCTCTCTCCTCTCTCCCACCAGCTTCCTCTCTCCTCTCTCCCACCAGCTTCCTCCCTCCTATTCCCTTTGGTTTTCCTCTCGTACCTTTCACTTCGGAATCTAACAGAAGCTTGTTAATATGCCTGTCTCTTAAATTTTATCAACACTTGGGGCTTCATTAATAACTTATGTCATTTTCTATGTCTTCATCTGCTACCTAGAAGAAAATAAAACATACTATGCTACATTACTATGTTCACATTAATCACACTGACTCTTATTTACACTGTGTTTGTAAAGATGATGTCCATAACTGGAATCTAGATTTCTTTCCTGAAATTCATGTAATATCAACTTGTTGATGAATCTCACACCACTAACATATTGTAGATTAATCAGTGTGAAGAACTAAGAGTATGAATCAGTCATTCTCTCTTGATATGGTCTTCCTCTCCTCTTTCTCACCTGAGGCAGGGCCATCACTAGCCTTTCAAAGTTTCCCAACAGCTTGTTGATTCATCTAACACTGCAGATTCCTCTGTCTTTCTCCAAGTCCTAACCACGACCGGAGATCTACCACTTACACTCAGATAAATGTTTGAAATTTTAAGACATATCAAAACACTACCTCTTAACCTTTGGTGAAGCTCATTTACCTACTCTCCATAAGATGGCAGAATGAGACCTCAGAATGGAACCTTGTCACTTTACCAGAGGGTAGAAGGAACACCTTTTTGGCTTGCCACCGAGAGATTTTTCTCCTCTGGATCTTCTTATTCAAGTGGTCTCCCTTACATCACCTGGGAAATCACTCAATACACAGTTCTCAAATTGCTCAGATTCTCTTAAGCCTCTGGAATCAAGACCATTCATGTTAAGTAGGCTCACATATCATAAACAGAATTTTTAGGTACTTTTTCAAATAAATAATGAATATATTATAAATATACACATATTTACATTGCCTGATTGTTCATTTTCTAAGAGCTATAACATGGAATGTACTCAAATCTGCCCTCTGGGTAAATGTTAATAGCAAGGAAATAATTTTGATATACCTTCTCACAATTTTCTTGACTTTTTGGTAATACCTCCCTAGAATCCTGTCCTGTTTCCAGCAGTAGACCCATCTCTAAAAGGCAGTCTGTGCTTTGCCAGTCTCAGAGAAGTGACAGCTTACTTCTGAGTTGAATTATGTCTTCTGGCCACGAAGGTTTTAGTTGTCTTCTTGGCATTCTCCTTAGGTACCTCTCTAGTTTATCTCACTGTACTCTCAAGGAATCAATATTTATAAGACACTGGAGGCAGGGAACTGCAGTCATAAAATATCATAATATCATGTCAACGCTACATGTCTCTCAGTGAAGAAAATGGCTCCCATCTTTCCTTGTACACCATTAGCATGTCTGAATACTTCCCCTAAAGTGTGGCACTTGTCTCACTAACAACTAGATCCAATTAACTGAGCTCCAGAAGCAGGTAGCACTTCTCTCCTACAGACTGTCTCAGATGCAAGCATTAAAGTATTTACATCAATTGAAAACCATTCTATAAATATTACTAAGAATGCAATGCTTAGCTCTTAGCAATGGGTAGACCTCAGGGATCTGTCCAGTGCAGGAAAGCAGACAGAGTGGCCCTCTCCTGCCTTCCTCCAAGTAGCTAAATAAAGTGCTTTGGCTCAAAAAAAAAAGAATACAATGCTTAGTAATAATGATAAATCACATACTTGAGGGCTGATAACAGTAATTGCTAAGGCTATGAAAATCTATCATTTAATAACTAATGTCATAAATAATTATTGAGCTCCTACCATGTATCATTTATCATTAGATCTGGGGACTCATATGTGGAAAGATTAACTATTTACTCCCATGAAATCTGTCATAATAAGTAGTTAGAGAGGCAAGCAAAAATTAGACATAATACATGATGCTTTACTTTTAGCAAACTGATTTTAACTCCTAAATTTAGTTGCTTCTATAAAAATGAAAATAATAATAACACTGTGCATATTCCTGAAATGTAAGTGAGCTGATTGGTTAGATACTAAGTAATTCTATGTATTGACTGAATTGTACACCAGACTAATCTCACATCAAGGAAGTGGCTTCTAGGTTTTTTCTCTTCTCATAAATAATTCTGAACATTTCATTTAAATGCTACATATTTCTGTGTAACCTATACTTACCTATCTCCTTATATATACACATATACAGATAAAACATTTTAAGAATGCAAACTGGAGAGTTGTTGTTTTGGTCTGGTGACAAATTGCATGAAATAAGTGGCAATTTTCCAATGTGCAAATTACAGTGTCATTTGTGGATTTAGTTTTATTGTTTTTAAATATATGAATGCCAATTTTAATATATTTTTTTCTTTTTTATGATCTTACCTCAGGCTAGTTAAAACAGCCAAATAAAAACAAGCTTGACTTTGGAGGATGGATTTTAAAAGTGTAAATACAAGAAAGAAGACAAGAAAAATTACACACAATACTCTAACATTCACCTGAGACCTAGGCTGGGCCATCAATATATTTTATGTCCAGTTGGCCCTGGGTCTGAGGCTAACAGTGACACTCATTCTATTGGTACTAGAAGCCACTTCATAAGAGAAAGGCAACCCTCTGCCAAATTACTGCAGAGAGTGACATTCTTAATTTTCTGAGGTAGGAAATCTGCTGCCTCGTTAAAGGGAATGCTGTGTTATTAGCCCTCTGGCATCCCAGCAGCTGGAGCACACACAGCAGGCTGGTCCACCAGACCAGTGAAAAGATGCCGAGAAGCTGGCTTTCGATTATTTCTTGCAAGAACACATTCTTGGAAAACAAACACTAGAAGGAAAGAAGGGGATGGATCCAGATGGGAAGGGATGCGGGAAGAGCTGGAAGGAGTAGAAGGAAGGGGCTGCACTCAAGATATCGTATATGAGAAAAAAATCTTCAATAAAAGGAAAAATAGAAAGAGCAGTCTACAGATTGTCTCCTAACGCCCCCGAACATCTTATTCACTGTTTAGTACTTCCATCCAGAGACTGACGGTAGGAGTTGGAAGAGCTAGAAGGGCAACTGCCACCTTTCTGGAAGCAAGCCTGATCTAGACCCTGGGAGTCCTGGCACTCAAGGCCCACACCTCTCACCCAGCAATACTTTACTAAAATGTACTATTCCTGGGTTCCTCTGCTGTTTGCAGTTGATAGCTAAAGAACTCACCTTCAACCCAGACATTTCTTTGCAAATTGTCCCTTCAGTGCTCTTTGGACACTATGGAAATTCCATCCACACACTTCGTCCATGGGCCAAGAATTCAGCAGAAGAAGGAACATTGTCTCCTCTGTGAAGTGTTGCCACATTGTTTTAGAAGAGATCAGTGACAGTTCAGGTATGCAATTCACAACGGAGGCAGACTCTTCAACTCTTTGCAACATTTAGACTATGATATTTACCTTTTCTAGGATACCTTAATCTGGAGATCTTTCAAAGCCAAATAACCTTTCCAACAGTCCCACCGTTAGCTTACCTACACTGTCCTACCAGAAAGTCTACCGTCATGTTGCCTTTTTGATATTTCTATTCAGACTACAAACATGTACTGCTCTCAATCTTTATTCAAAAATTTCATTTTGTAGTGGACAGCAGTCATTTGAAGAGATTCATAACTAGTTAATGTGCTGAGAACAAGATACTGGATGTTCAACCCTAAGGGGGAACCTCTATGTTGATCTCACCACCACCAAAGTTCAAGGAATATCTTGGAAGAGGAGGTAGAAAGAATATCGGAGCCAGAAGATGGGGAGGAATGGCGTGAAACACTGCCTCCTGGACATGACGTGATCATCACTATCATGAACTCACAGCAATTGTGGTCATCTACACAGAACCTACATAAACCCAGGCAGCAGAAGTGTAGCACAGTTATCAAGTAAATGGTTTCCAGACCACATCCCTTACTGAAGCGCTACTGAAGGCTGATAAAAGCAAAAATTAGAAAAATTGTTCCTTTTTAAAGTTTCCTGTAAATGGTAGGGTTTCTGTGATCCAATGAATGGCTCCCCAGCTATCCACAGAGAGCACATGAAGGTGGGAAGGAGGCATGCTGAAGGACTATGGAGTTAAGATAAGTTAAGTTAAGGAGAAGTGGAGGGGACAGACGAGATCATCTTTCATCGTATATGAGCATGAGAATATAAAGAGTCAGCAAAACAATTAAATAATTTTTACTTCTCATTACATGAATAAATCCTTATACTTAAAAGTAAGTTTTATATACGATAGACAGACTCAGTCTATCTTTTGAGAACTGGGTGTTACTCTCTGTATTTCTTGTGAAATTTAGAGGCTGACACTGTTTAATTACTTATGATGTACAGTCAATCAAACAAAAGATTCCTAATACTGCAAATGAAAACAACACTCTTATCTCACTCACATCAAACACCTATAATTGGGGGGGTGAGACTTACTCAGTAGGAGTCACAATGCATTCAAGGTTATGATTGAAAGAAGATAGATGTGAAAAGAAAATATGCTGGGCCCACAGTAACTAGAAACCACACGAGCTCTTGTTCTCATGACATCTTATGTGTAAGCAGTCCCAGGATGAGAATATTCTGTTACTGGCAAAACTAAAGGAGCAAAGTAAAATGTCAGTCAAAAATACTAAATAAGGTATAAACTTAATAAGTCCAAGGAAGACTGTTATTAATTAATTTCTTCTACCCACCTCACAATGCTGTATAGACACAGAGTTCTTCAAAATTATCTAATTTGAGCATCTTAATGGATTCCTAACTGCACATTTTGCTGTTGAGATATTTGTTCTTGTGAAAGAACATGATGGCTCTCAAGGGTCCATATATGGGAAGACATAGGAAATAGAACAAATTGTTCAAAAAGGTCTTACTAATGAGGGGAATTAGAGAAGGTGGGAAACTTTCTTAGCAAGGCAGACAAGAACGAAAGAAGATGAAAGGAGAAGTTAAAGGGCATTCGTGGGCAGAGCCAGAAGCTGAGCAGCCAAGCTTCTTCTGCTTGAGTGGAACTAGTGTTCCACCTCTGTGTTTGAAAACGAAGATGAGCACACACCTTTAATCCCAGCACTCAGGAAGCAGGGGCAGGTGGATCTCTGGGAGTTCAAGGCCAGCCTGGTCTACAAGAGCTAGTTCC
>LOEQ01002485.1:10704-26232 GCA_001685075.1 Bramus lutescens
AAAAAAAAAAAAATGGAGATGGCTGTGGGCTTCACATTTTCACATTGGGTATAATTGCTCTCTCTTTAAAGGAACAACTCTTTATTCTACAGAGTCTCTACAACTCCTCTAAGCGCTTTACTTCCACAGAGCTTTGTGCTAATACCAATACTTTCACTCAATATCCTCATTCGAATTATTGGAATTTATTCCTCTTTCTTGGAATGTCAATACTGCCAAAATTTGCAAAACTGATTACTTCGGCAAAGCTCAGGTTCCTGATTGGTGAACACTTTGGTAGGAAGCTTCTCCAGCACACGGGGCTACCTAGCACCACATGTAGACAATAGGAAGGTTACCTAGCACCATGTGCGTATGCTAGAAGCATGTGTGTGTTTCCTCTTTGTACTGAGAGGAAGCATCACAAGCCGTTGCACTGGAGGCATAGGAGACACACAAAAGTGTCAGGCTCATGCATCGAAGGACAAAGACTGCAACTGCCAGGCGCTGAGAACAAGGAGCTGCTTCCTCCTCATGGCTCTCAGAAGAAGCCACCAAGGCGGCATTGTGATACCAGACGTCAAGAGTCATCATCAGCTTCCCTGCTTTAAACATGCTCCTGGCTTAAAAATCCCATCTTGAGGAATCTTACAGGAGCCCCACGGAACTCGTCCACTTGAGATTAAACTCTGAGTACAGTAGTTGTCTGATTCTGGGTGACTATTGGCACATACGAGGATTTAAGCTAATTAACGTTTCTGTCTCTTTAAATGTCTGCAGCTTCTAAAGATGACAGACAATTCCTAGAAAGTCCCTTCATTTAAGGCTAATCTCAACCAATAGTGGTATTTCGAAATGTTATGTCTTCCTTCAGTGAATTTCTGAAGAAATACATGCTTTTCCTCTTTTGCCTTGTGTGTTTTGAGATATCAGCTCAATCCTTCAATTCACGTTTCTACTAGAAAGTAATAGAAGTTTTATTTGCTTGTTACAGAATGTATGAGGAATTGCGAGCTAAGAACTTCTCAGGGTCACTTTCAATGGCAGTTGTATTGGTTAGGGATGTGGAATAGCACTCTGTAGAAGGCTGGTGTTTCCTGGACACTTAGTAGCATCTCTCCTGGCAGTTGACTGAAGAGGTGAAGACTAATGTCTGTCTCAAAGGAACAAGTTGGAAAATAATTCTTCTCTAGCCTTTATGATTATACTTGTGCACTAAATCACATGTGCATACATTACACACATATACACATCTATAACCTACCATGGAAGACTTATATTACACAGCTATCCAAATATGCTGAATTATGGGCTAATGATGTAACTCATCTGCATAACAGTGATAAGCATGGTCAAGGTTTGAATTTTATCCTAGCTCTGTCAAAAAATTACAGCAATACCAACACCAACAACAATATCTTCACAGTTATTGTCTAGACATTCAGTGTTTGTGTGTGTGTATCTGTGTATATGAACTCTATATATGCATTTGATATATAATTATAGTTAACATTTTATCTAGGGCTTGCTATTTCTCACAGATCTTAGGTACTTAGAAGTGTTGTAACATTTAATTGTATGACAGCCTTAAGAGGCAGTTACTATTAACATTTTTTTATCTTTTAATTAAGCAAATTCAACAGAAGAATACACTGCTCAAAATCACCTGGCTGACCAGTGAGCAGTCCAGGTTTAGACCAAAGCTGGGGTCTCACACAGTTGCTACACTGTATGTGCACGTGTGAAAAGAGAAGGAAAGAATCAAAACTGTACAGTTAAGGACCAGCAAAATGGATCAAGGGGTAAAGACATTTGCCACCAATCTTGCTGAGGTAAATCACTGTAACCCACAGTGAGAGAGGTGGCTGTCCTGCTAGTGACCAGGACAAGGACCAACACTCTACAACTTTCTAGTAGGCATGTGCACTCTCAGGATCTTTCTGAAAGACAGGTTTGAACAATATGTATGAAACTGTCATCAGTGGTGTTAAAGGCTTACCAAGTCCCCTTAGATTGTGCTGCATTCATATCCAGGAGCTCCTAATGAGAACTCCATGAAGTACATGCGAACACTCCACTCAAGGGGTTCTTTGCAGCACGCCACAGTCAGAAGAAGAAAACTGAGCCTAAGTCATTAATCGTGAGTGTATATTTTCAGGGATTCTATTATATACCTACACACACGCACACACACACACACACATATGTATGTATGTATATATGTGTGTATATATATATATATACACACACACATTATGTAAAATATTAAGCATCCATGAAAATTAGGTATTGAAAGAATAATTGGGGATCTGGGGATATGCTGAGTAACTTTATGTCACACAAAATATGTAAAAATATTCTAAGTTTTGAATTACACAGACAGAAAAAAAGACAGAAAAGAGAAATAGAGAAAGGGGGGACTTGAAGGTGCAAGAAGAAGAAAAAAGGAGGAATGGAGAGGGAGGCAGGGAAGGACAGAAGGATGGAAAGGAAGTCAGTGTATTAAGGATCTCTAGATAACTGAAAGAAATAGATGTCTTCATTCTTCTCTATATGTGTCTATTTTCAAAATGTTAACACATTATTTTTAAACTCAAAATATATGTTATAAGAATAAAAAGGCAAGGAATATTCTAATCCAGTTTTGAAAGTTTTCCATACAAACTTGTTAAAATGTTTCTAATACCAGTGCTTCAATCTTTAAGTTTGATTTATTAGAAAAACAGCTACAGGAAACAGCTCATCCTGTGGTGTTAGTTATATACTTACAGTGGGGTGTTACGGTACTTCAAAAAGTCATCTACCATCTGTGAGCTTATATTTTAATTTTCTGTGGCTTCTCAAATCTAAATCTGTTGGCACTTTTCACATACTCTAAGTATGACTTAGAGTTCAATAGACTGTATCTCTAGCTTGTGTACAATCAAAACTATTAAAATAATAAATCCTTCCATCATAAAAACTGAAAAATTATTCTCCCATTTTCCAGATTAAGAAAATAAAGGGCAGAGGTATGTTAGTACACTAGGAGTCTGAAGACAGCTGTGCCTGTTGCTAGAGCTGTCCTGTCCCCACAGAAGCAGCTTCTGTGCAGCGTTCCCATCTTGGCATCAGAAGTCAGCTATGGTACAAATGTTTCACAGATCTCAAACATGAGTTCTGTCCTTTCTTGTTTTAAGCTTTCTAGGTATATTCTTTACTTTTCTTGTTGTGGAGGCAACATTCCTAACAAAGACAACTGAAGGAAGAAAGAGTTTGTTGTGGCTCACAGTCAGAAGGCCATCTGTCACCTTCCCAGTGGAGGAGAGCTGGAGAGAGGCTCACAATCAGGAAGCAGACAGAGAAGAGGGGCTGCTCAGCTCATGTGATTCTATGCACTCTCAGACCTTGGTCCAGGGAATGGTGCCAGCCACACTCTAGGTGGGTCTCACCTCTTCCGTCTGGCTCTCTGGGAACCTCCCACAGATCTGAATCCAATGAACACTATCCCATGTAGGACGCCAGATTCCCAGTACAACACAGCACAAACAAAGCTGTTTATTTTTATTCTAATAGTGCTTACTCAGTTTATGATCAGAAGTCTACCAAGTATTTTTTTAAAATATCAGTTTTCACAAGGTAGTGATCTCTATTTGAATTAATATTGAGTATATTACAAGCTCCTAAAACAAAGCCGAGATAGCATTGTTCCTCACAAACTTGGACACACTTTCTACTGGCAGCCTGGAAACAAAGCTGCTCTCCGGCTTCCCAGGCACTCAGCAACTTGACTTTTCAGCCTCCTTTGGAAGACATAACCTTTTCTGCCTCAAAGGTTCTATCATATTCTGTCTTCTCAAGTCATTCTTGTCTCCATCTCTCATTCTAAAGTTGAGCAGTCATCTTGGAGCTGATTTCCTTGGAGCTTTCTTTTGAAAATGTATAGCTTTAGTGCTCATGTCTAATCTAAAATATTCACTTTTATTAATACAGTCTTATTCTTTTCCCTATGTTCAGCCAGAGATTTCTAACAGCGTGGTTGACATTTTCATTTTTTTTAAAATGTAGACTTTAGATAAAATTTAACTACAACCATATTTGCGACTTTTTTTTTCCAAATTCCCTTCCTTGGTGAGCTCCTGCGCTCTTGTACACTGGGGGAGTGTCTTCAGGCTGGCTGCCTGGCTGACCATGTACTGGAGATTTACAGGGCACTACAGGATGAGTCAGGTGTCCTGCAAAGCTCCTTGTTCTGTGTTCTAACGAGAAAGTGAAATGAATTATTCATTTCTTGCTTTTTAATCCTCTCAGTTTTTGTCTTCAGTATTGGCTCAGTCTACAAAAGCCAGAAACCTCCTTAGCTCCTCATGGCTCTCCTGAGTTACAGACCCAGCACCCTGCATGCATGGCAGCAGGCTACTCGAGTGTACAAGCTTAATTATGCACTGATAAATTTGAAAATCCTTGCTCTCTGTTAAGAAAAGACTAAGCACATTATCAGGAAATGAAATGATAAAATGTTTCCACATCAAGATGAGCATCTACAGGTGGATTAGCAAAGAATTAGGTTGAGAAAGCCTACTTTAAGTGCAGTTGAATTAACTGTTTATTCTGTGAAATCTATTGATTTTCGAAACAAACATTATTCCACTGTCTACAGTAGGCAATCCAGAAAGAAAAGTGAATTTGATACAAAAAGAAATATAGATAAGATTATCTAAATAGGTCAACTAAAAGCTAACCATCACCATTAACGGCTTCTGTAGACCCCCACCATATCCATTCAATAATGATTTTATTAGTTATCTCCTTGTTCAAATTATTGTAATAAATATGAGAGAGGGTTTGAACTTATGAAACACAGCTGTTAATATTAAGAAATACCAGGGTTTGATATTAAGTGTACCTGACTCCATCACTAAACTCTGATGTAATGTAAACCATTACATTAGCAAAGAAACCTTGAAATAAGCCAGTTACATGGAGATTTAATAAAGATGGTGACAATATAATGAATATTACTCATCAGATAAGCTTCAATCAATCTTTTAAGTACTAGTAACTTAATCTGTAGTCAAGGTTAGGAAGTGGAACTTAATATACCAAATGCAAAATATAAGAAAGTGACAAAATGACAGATTTGCCTGCACAAAGGAAAGCTGCAATCAAAGAAAGCTACAGACTTAAGGGTTTGTGAAATATTTTGAAAAATTATAAATATGTATCTTGATTTATATTTTGTATTAATTTTTCTTCAATTGCTTAGAATGAATGATGTTCTACTGATGCCTTTAAAAATCTGTTTCTTAGAGTGAACAATGAGATTTAATTATTGCTGATATTTAGAGCTACTGAGGCCTGAGCATGGCAGGAGCCTGGATTGCTGAAAGAGGATCAAAATTAACATATGCAAAATGTCAGTTAGCAGAAAACACTGGAAACCTTTCCCACCTGGGCTACATGTAGCAGAGGACACACAAGGAAACCCTGGTGATTCCTGGATGTGGTGGGAATGGAGATGCCTAGGGGTGGCCGTGGATACTACACAAATGACCTATAAAGAATCCCTACGCTCACAGCAGATGGCAGCTGAACCTTGGAGCTGCCCTAGCTTTCTGAATCACTTCTATTTTGGGAAATGTCATACCTCTCCTTTTAAGTCTACATTTTAAGCAGATTTTCATATATGAGTACTTTTTTTTACAACATCTCAACCTCTACCTAAATCCACTTCTCTCTCCTTCATGACCTTCTCTTCTATAAGTACTTTTACAAGTACATGTGTTTGTTCCCATGCACATATATAGCATACATATTGCATTTTTCTTTAGAGATGAGCAGAATGTTATCCATTTGTCATTTGAAGGACATCTAGATTGTTTCAATTTCCTGGCTATTGTTAATAGAGCAGCAATGACCATGACCATGACTAAGCAACTGTCTCTGTAGTAAGATATCAAGTCTTTGGGGCATATGCCAAGAAGTAGCATAGATAAAAGCTTCTGTAAGGCAAAGAAAGCAATGAGTCCAGTAAAAATGAAGTCCACAGATGAAAAGATAATCTTTGCCAGAAATATATTTGATAGAGGATTACTATTCAGAATATACAGTGTCTGGTACCAATTCTTTGCTCCATAACATAACCCCTGGAAATTGCAATGGTGCCTTCTGTGACTTCAGTTGTCACTAGCATGAGGACACAGGTCACTTAAAACCACCCTAATACTCTTCACCACAATCTTTAGCACACAATTTGGGAAGAACTCATTTCTCCAGGGGGAAAAAGTATGCCGTAAAGATGAAGACATGGTAGACAGCCTGTTTGTCATGCACAACATAATTCAACATGACCAGACTAAAAAGAATCCTTACTGAAGATTTGAAGGGGTAAAAACAGATGGCTCGATTAAATGATAAGAGAAAGACTTTCAATCCTGAGTAAAATAGCTTGGAACAAGACGTCTCAGCAAAAATCTCAGAAGAAAATAAATATGGTTTCTGAATTTTTTTGGTGATATTGTTACAAATTTCCAGTAGAATAAATCTAAGGAACACAAATTGGTAGCAATTATTTGAACTAATAAGAGTCATTTGTCAGAGAGTGAGCTCCCAATGTTCAAGGTTAATGGCACATTGGTGGCAAACTATGTGAATCAGAGACCAGTTTTGAGAGGACACACAGCCAAGGAAGAAGATGCCAGAGGCAGAGAAGAGGATATCTTTGATGAAATGAAGAACTAGGAAAATGAAAAGTAGCGACCTTCAAGCCTAAAAGTTACATTTTAATGAGCATTCAGAATAAGTTAGCAAAATCAATAAAGACACCAGAAAAGAGAGAAAACAGTCAAAGCCGATCATGAAATGTTTGCAAAAAGCCTTTTGTAGCATGAAGACAGTTAAAAGATGAGAAAGGTAAAAATTAAAAGTATTGTTGGCACCTTGCTTGTTTTTAATGGAAATACAACTATTTATTGAGCATCTAATATGTTCAGGACCCTCTTTTAGGAACTATAAATCAACCCGGCTGGAGATAATGGACTACTGTCACTGAGCCAACTATTTGCTAACAGTTTGGAATGAGATAGGTAGAGATCTGAAAGAAAGTTTTAAAGTATTCAACATGATAACATTACTGGATCAAATTAGAAAAATGTTTTGATGTTCTGTTTGTTTTCTCTTATAATTCACTTTCTGTTAATCTGCCAAAATATTGGGTAAAATTCTGTAAGTTAATTAAAATATTTTTTAAAAAAATAGAAAATAGTCTTTCTTTATTGACAATATAAGAGGCACAACTTCATCACTTTTATACGGTTTATGTCTCAAAGACATATCAGGACATAAGTTCTGTTCTTGTGCTCACTTTTTTCAGACCAAGAATTGAGCACACAGTAGACCATTACATAGACACCAACAAACATGTTAAAGTTAGATGGTGGCTCCTGTTGACTCTGTGTTATTAATTTAAGCCTTTTATGGATGTTGAAGACTGCTTAAATTAGATGAAATTAAATAAGTTAATAACCTATGTCCCAACAATTTCCACATCTTCTGTCACCCATCCAAAATTAATTGTGATGCCTGACTAAAAAAAAAAATTCAAAAACTGAAATTACAAAGGAAGAAGAATTGAGAAAACTAGTGCTCCATGTGCCTTCCATCCTCAGCATAGGGTAGCCTAGGCTAGCTCTGGAGAAAACTGCCCCTAGTCCTCACCAAAAGCACTCACTGAATTTGATACCACACCACCATCTTAATTCACAGGTAAGGATTTCAGCCACAGGTTGTACTGGCTGGCTTTGTGTTTCAGCTTGATAAAAGCTAGAGTAATCAGAGAGGAAGGAGTCTCAGTTGAGGAAATGCTTCTATGAGATCCAGTTCTAAGGCATTTTTTTAAATTGTTGATCAATGAGAGGAGGCTCAGACCATGATAGATGATGTAATCCGGGGGATGGTGGTCCTAGGTTCTATAAGCAGGTGGAGAAAACCAGGAAGCCGCACCCCTCCATGGCCTCTGCACCAGCTCCTGCCTCCATGTTCCAGCCCTGCTTGAGTTCCTGTCCTGACTTTCTTCAGTAATAAACAGCAATATTGAAGTGTAAGCCAAATAAACCCTTTCTTCTCAAACTGGGCTTTTGGTCATGGTGTTTCATCACAGTAATAGAAATTCTAAGACATATATAAAGGTCAATAACTTTAGTTGACATCTATACATCAAGTCTCTTATTTGTTAATTGGCAAGGTAAATTGAATATATATATATATATATATATATGGAGAGAGAGACAGAGACAGAGAGACAGAGAGAGCCTGTCATATGGAGGGCAGAGGCAACTTGAGGGAGTCATTCTCTCTTTCCACATTATTGGCTTCTGGGGATCCAACTCTGAAAAGTCGATGTGGGATTCCCCTCTGTATGCTGTGAATACCACTGATTAATAAACAAATTGTTATGGGCCTGCACAGGGAATAAAGGTAGGTGGGGAAAACTAAACTGACGGCTGGGAGGAAGAAAGAGGGGTAAAGGAGAAGCCATGTAGCACTGCCGGAGCAGATGCCAAAACTTTCCCAGTAAGCCACAGCCTCGTTGCAATACATAGATTAATAGAAATGGGCTAAATTAAGATGTAAGAGTTAGCCAATAAGAAGCTAGAACTAATGGGCCAAGCAGTGATTTAAATTATATAGTTTCTGTGTGGCTATTTGGGGTCTGAACTGCTGGGAAGCAAACAAGTAGTCCTCTTAAAATAAATTAACACTCTAACATGGCTGACTAAATTCACATAAAACCTAAGAAAACTTGAAAACGAATTCTAGACACACACACAAAAAAAACACAAAGTTTAGCTGCATTTATTTTCCTAAAAGGGCTTTGCTTGCTGGCGGCCTGCCGCAGCTCCTTTAGGAGAGGTTTTCCTGATTTAACAGTAGCAGAAATAAAGCTGTGCTATCATGAAACTGCTGCTTCCGGGTCATGCTGCCAGTTTGAACTCTGGCGAGGTCTGGTTATAGAGCATTTAAATGGGTTTTTTGAGCAGCAGGATACAAACTGCTTAATGGCGAGACAAAAACCCAGTGCATACTTAGAACTAGGGCAATATGCACAGCTAGCAGAGGCGAACAGACGTCCATCATGTTGGACTGTGTAGAGCAAGTAGTCATGGCCATGTATAATGTTTCTGCTTAAGTTTTTAAGAAGTGCTTAGCATTTTAAGTAGCACTCCTGCACAGTAAAGAATTACAGACACACAATAGCCCAGATTTAGACATAAAAGATCTCTAAATGGGTCACAGTGTTGGATAAATGTACATAGGCTTGGGAGAGAGAGGAAAAAGAATATAGACAGTTATGAAAAGAAGTAAATGGTATTTAAAAAAAGAGTAAAGTCTTTACAGAGAGAGTACAGACAGTCACAGATTAAAGAAGTAAAAAATAATAAGCCATGTAAAGATGGAATATGCAAAAAGAGTCTAGATTATGAATAGATTTTTTTTTTCAATTTTTTGACTGTGAAGGAGCTGAGTACAGTGAGACATTTCATTGTATAGGTTGCTAAGCTAAACCCAGCATATATATCTTAAAGGTATCTTGATTTCTAAATATGGATCTAAAGATATGTTGCTTAAAAGAGGTTCTTCTTTTGTTTCTATAGAGGATGAGAACCTACGGATTAATTCCAAACTAGTGTAGTTTGATAGGCCAAGACCCCCAAAAAGGCTGCTGTGAACACCCCATAAAAATTACGTTGCCCAATAAACAGCAGGAAGCAGCTTGTAGAGAACTATGTCCAAATTCCCTAAATGATTGTTTATAAATATTTGTTTATTTTTAAAGGGGGATATGCTATAGAGATTTGCATTGGTATGGATCTTGCTCTATTGATATAAATTTAAGGTCAATATTGTTATATGTATATTTCTGCTCTTGATTAAGGTACTGTGTTTATGCAGCTGATTTAAAAATGTAATGTATAATTTAAAATATAGTACAATAGATAATCATATATAATAGTAAAGTTTGTAAGTCATGTTAGATTTTATAGATGTACAGTGATATATTTCAGATGAATAAGCATTCTTCAAACCTTACAAAGACTACAGAATACAGCATTTAAAATGTTTAAGAAGTTAGGACTTTTCATGACAATGAGGCACACCTGCTCCTCACAGCACCACTTACTTCAAGAAAAAGATGGGCATCAAAGAGGCTTCTTAAGGAGTTGGTTAGCCATTTGGGCAAGTAACTGCTTTTTTTTCTGACTGCTTCATGAACTGTACATGCAGTACCCACAGAGAAATGACTGCTGAACTTGCTTAAAGGTGAGATGGTCCTTCAGGGTTCCTGTTTCATGAAAGAGTCTGTAAGACATTCTGCAGAAATCAGAAGAAAGTGATTGACAAATTGCCGCTATAGGCTGAACTGTCTTTGAAATTCCATGCCTCATGGAAAAGTTTGATGGATATTATGGGCCTATAGGCTGAAAATGGATGCCCCAACAGTACAGAAGGATTTTTGGTAACTGTTCAGGTAGCGAGATATCTCTGTAATTCTAGAGTTTTGGAAGTTGCTTACAATGTACTTCCTGTTAACTTAGACAATATATCCTTCTGGAGTCTTTGATGGAGTTATAGTTTTCCTTAGTTATAATCAAAGATAAAGTAGATATAAATAGTATAACTATAATTCATGCTTGATACCTGTTTTGTTATATGTAATTTTCCTATGTTAAAGTTAAAACCTTCCTTTTCATTTAAACAGAAAAGGGGAGGTGATGTAGGATTCCCCTCTGTATGCTGTGGATACAATTGGTGAATAAAGGAACTGGCTTGGCCTGATGAGGTAAAACTAAGTTAGGCAGGGGAAATTAGGCTAATTGCTGGGAGCAAGAAGGCAGAATCAGAGAGAAGCCATGGAGCAGCCACTGGAGACAGATGCACTGAAATTTTGCTAGTAGGCCACAACCTTGTCATGATGCACAGATTAATGGAAATGGATTAAATTAAGATGTAAGAGTTAGCTAATAAAAAGCTAGAGCTAATGGACCAGACAATGTTTTAATTAATATAGTTTTTGTGTGATTATTTAGAGTCTGAGCTTCTGGGTGGCCAGGAAACAAACAAGTGGCTTCCTTACAATGAAAAGTATTTTAACAACAGGCAATGGAACCCACAATATACTCTTATGATTCCAACCGGTAATTATATCTTATGAAAATTCCTGAGTGATTTATAAAAGTACATACCACAGTTGAAATTAACTCACTACCACAGTACACAGCCTACGTTAATAGGGCTCTGAATATATGTAATCAATAAGCATTAATTTTTAATATTGTTTACAATATGTATTATAATAGCCAAAAAATCTACATTGCCAAGTACTCTGTATAAGATGGAAAAGTAAAGTCTTCTTATAATATTTTTAAGATAAAAATTCTAATAACCTTTGATAACTTTATAAATCAGACTCTGATTTTAATCTCTTTTTTAAAATGAAAATATGTATCTTCCAGATTAAGAAGTATTATTAGTGTTGAATAGTTTAAGATTAGTCTCTCACCAAATCTATTTCAAGTGCTCTCTTGAAATGGTTCTTGTATCACCTATCATTACATCTTCATGCAGAAGTTTATCATTTCATTTATCAGTTGCACAAACAGGTATACTTTGATTCTGTAGGTGCAATCAGACATTAATTTCCTGCAGGTTATTTCAGATTTGTCAAAGCAATGTGAACATTAACATCTATCGTAATTTCCCATTTCAACAAGAAATTAAAATGTCTCACTGATCTAGAATCCAACTGTCAATATCTGCTTACCAGAACAAATTTAGAAACTAGAAAGTGATCAAGGATGATTAGTCAAACAGATATCTCAGATTTTATATATTAGTAAGAGAGGGACAATCTTTCAGAGCCTGAGAGGATTTGAAGATTTGTTTAATACTCAGCTAAATGGGAACAGGGAATCAGAATTGTCAATGTAGCTAAGAACAACAAAATACAAAAAAAATCTTACAATGAAATTAACTCATTGATATATGTTAGCTATCTTAGCTGAGCAATGGTCTGAACAGCAACAGTATAACAGTAAATAAAATATTTAATGATTTGAGAGCATGTACTGTGCAGTCTAGAAGAGATAGGTCATAAAGTACGCTCTTCTTTCCTACCCTCTAGTCATTAAAATTAAAGACAGAAGTAGCCTCCCTTGCAGCTAGACAGTGGGTTTGTCATCCATGAAAATTATGGCACTTGTTAACTAACATACTGACCAATCAACCTAAATTTCCTCCTTAAAGACATTTCTTCCTTAACAAAAGTGAAAAATCAGCACTTTTTACAAGGTCATTTGAACATTAGAACTGCTTAAACTACCCGGAAGCCATGCAGATAAAGTCAAAAGTTTCACAAAGCACCAAACTAGTTTAAACAACCCCAACACTTCCTATATACAACTTTCGTTTGTTTGTGAGTATGTGTGTAGGTGTAAATGTTCCTACATATACAGATGTAAGTGTATATATGGGCATGCATATGAAAGCCAGAAAACACCTTACTAAGGTTTTTCAAGTATAATGCATTTTACATTATTAATATTATGGTTTTTGTTGTTATTGTTGTTATTTTTAAACAGTATCTTCCTTTGGCCTAGAACTTCCCATGTAGATTAACCTGGCTGACCAGTGCTTTGGCTGAGTCTGCCTATTTAGAGCTAGCGTTACCAGCACAGACAAACATGTTTGGCATTTTATAAGTGGATTCTGGGGATCAAGTTCATGGCTTGAGACTGGCAAGACAAGCATTTTACATACTGTGTTATTGCACAACATTCTTAGAATTAAAAATTATACCCTTGTTCACCTTGCTCTTGGCTGGGCTATTAGTAACTTAGTCACTAAACAAAAACATTTTACGTAAACAGGTTAGTAAATACATAGAAGATAAAATGCACAACAACATCCTTCCAAGAAGAGTGTGGTGGTTTGAATGAGAAAACCATTCCATCGGCTCAGGGTTTGAACATGTGGTGGTACATGCTCGGGGAAAAGGTATGGTCTTGTTTAAGAAAGTATGCCACTGGGGGCAGGTATTTCAGAATTCATGACCTCACCTCACTTTCAGTTTGCTCCATCTGTTCCAACTTTGTGGTTGAGGATGTGACTTCTGAGCTTCCTGATCCTCCAGCATACCTCCTTATCATGACTGACTCATCCCTCTAGAACTGACAATATGCCACAATGAACTTTTCCTTCTATAAGTGGTCTTGGTCATGGTGTTTTGTCACAGCAACAGGAAGTATCAAGCAGAGGGAGAAGATAGTGAAGGCTTGAGAAAGTTGCTAGATGTGGTCTGGAGATATAATTCAGATGTTGTTTGATTTGTGATGGCTTTTTAAAACATTGTGTGTGTGTGTGTGTGTGTGTGTGTGTGCGTGTGTGTGTGTGTACAAGAATACAAGTGCATGCAGAGTCTGAGGTGTTGGAGTCTCCTGGAGCTAGAGTTACAGGCAGCTGTGAGACACTTGATGCCATCTCTGGTAACTGAACTTGGGCCCTCTGCAACAGCACTACCTGCTCTAAACCACTCACCTATATAGCTCCTGTTTCACGCTCCAATTTTTAAAACAAAACAAAGATTATCAACTTAATAAAGTGATGATTAGAGCGATCTAACACAGGAAAGGGGAATTAAAGATATTATACAAGGTAGAAGATGACTAAGATCAAAGCAAGATTCACAAGATCGTGTGTACATTCACACAGAGGTCACATGGATGTTGACTCTTCTCCCCTAAACCATTTTTGACACTCATGACGAGAAAACTTCTAGTTTCCTTCCTTACACCTCAGTCTCACTCCCCACTTCTTTCTCAAGTTTTGCTGCGATTCTCAACCTTTTAGAAGACTGGGCCTGTGGGACAGTGGGAAGAGTAATTCTTTACGATTTTAAATTTTTCTTTATTTTTGAAATATGGAAAGTGGACACCCAGATGTGTATTTCAGTCTTTAATTCATACTTGAACTTTAACTCTTTCCTTAATATTTGAGCTTAAGCATCTCACAGCATCTCTGAACTGTCTTGTTTCTTCAGCTGGTGCCTTTTATCACCTCTCTCCTCTCACACAGACATATGGTTCTTCTACTTCTACAATTTCACCTTGGGTAAATGTGACTATCTTTCACCTTGCTGGTTAAACTCCTAAACCACAGGATAGGATTATCCTTGTTGGCTCCAATCATTGCCACTTTTCATTCATAGACTGGCTTCTCTGCTTCTACCTGCCACATAAACAAAGTGGCTCTACATACTACTCACAAGTCCACTGGAGCACACCAACAGTTCCTCTTAGGAGTACCATGAAAATTCCCTTGCACCTGCTCTTACCTACCTGCAATCCAAATGAATCTCTGGGTTGTGCCCAGAATAAGCTTTTATATATTATCCTGGATCAAGTCTGTTTCTCATTTAAAATCTGCTAGGACCTTTCTGATCCGTGTACAAAAGAAAAGAAAACCTAGCAAGAATCTACGTTGCTGGCCCTGCTTATTGCTGAAGTTGATCATCCAATTTGCTTATTTATTGCATTCAAAACACATTCATCTACTCCATGTTTTGTGAGTAAATTCTTTAAAAAATACTACTCCCTAGAACAACAGTTCTCAACCTAGGTCTCAACAACTTTTAGGGGTGAACCACCCTTTCACAGAGGTTGCATATCAGATATCATGTATATAAGATATTTGCATCATTATTCTTAATAGTAGCAAAATTGCAGTTATGACATAGCAATGAAAATAATTTTATGATTTGTGGTCACCACAACATTTGGAGTTGTATCAAAGGGTTGCAACATGAGGAAGGTTGAGAACAACTGTCCTAAAATTATATCCACAAAATTGGCACTATTGTGTTCATTAAACTTGCTTCAGTCATTGATTGATTCATAGTTAGCTTCTCCAATCTCAGAATACCTTGATCTTTTAGTTCATATATAAGCTAAGAAGATAGTGATGGTGGCCAGAAGGATCACAGTCAACTGCCTCCTGTCCTTCCTTGCTCATCGCTACCCTCTCTAGTTCGAACTGTGTACTGAGACAATCCTCTCCAACTCACCTTTCCTAAGGCTGGTTTAACATGAGAGTAAGCAACCTTGGGAGACTAAGGAATAAGGAAAGCAGTCAATAAAGAGCAACCCATCTCTCACCAGCTGCTTCCCTGCAAAACCACTCTTTTGACAATGGCCAACTTTCTTTATAACCATAGAACCTGTTGGACAATCCAATAACCAAAAAGTGATATAGAAAATAATGGTCTTCAACATGAACCTCCTAATATTGAAAGAAGGTAGTTTATCTAACTCCGTAGGATACCAAGAATCCTCATTCATAGAACCCCCTCCCCAGGTTTGGACATCAATTTACCACTTGTGTGCACACTAGTAAATTATTCAGTCTGGCTAACTCTCAGATATTGCTTTTAGAATTTGAAACACAAATAGGTAGGTTGGAAGGTAGATTGGATGGATGGATGGATGGATGGATGGATGGATGGATGGATGGATGGAT
>LOEQ01002485.1:30702-47476 GCA_001685075.1 Bramus lutescens
TGTGTGTGTATACATATTCATACACACCTACTCTAAACCCAAACAAATTGATCCCTCAAGACTTATTTTCCTTTATATTATATTTATAATGTTAAAAACAAAGATAAATACTGAACTTCATAATCCCTGCGGACTCAGATATTTGGAGACTCAGTTTAAAAAGTGAAGTAAAGACTAGAACAGCATTTGTGAGAGTGAGATCCTGATGAAAGTTTAAGAGGGCAGTAGGAGGCCCTCTCAGGAGGGCCAAGGCAGCAAGTCATGCTTTAGGGATTCACGTAAATAAGGTAGAAGTCGCAGCAGAGAATTGCTCAGGACGAGAGTGGTCAAACAGGTGTGGAGAGCACAGTCAAAGTTTCTGCAGGGTGCATGCATCTGTAGTCCAGAAGCAAGATTAAAAGAAAATCAGAACTGGGAAGTCAAGTGATAACAACACACCCAGCACGTTAGACTTGAGTTCAGGTACAGAAAACAGCCCCAGGCCTAATGACAAGGAACACCCCTGGAAGTGGACCCATGTACCAGGGATCAATGGCAGGAGAGACAAGGCGGGCACACAGGCGTATGTGGCCGATGTGTGCTCACCATATCTTCAGACGACTTCTAGTAGCGTGCCTGAGAGCTTCCGGTCTTCCCATGGCCTGCTTGAATAGGCTGCTGATCACTGGAGATATGGAAGACAGCTCAGTGGTCTCCATTTAGCCACTGTAGGATGTGCCAGGCTGGTGGTGCCAAGAAGAGAGCGGCTGGCTGTGGCGATGGAAAGGGCCAGAGGCACAGGTGTGCGGGGAACTCACAAAGCAGCTGTCAGCATAGATGCTTCCTAGCTAGACCTTGGGTTCTTCACCCCATTTTAGTGAAAAAAAATGGAATTTGGGCAATCAAATGTGTGCTTCTTCCTGTTATTATGTGGCTGTGTCAGTCATTCAGAAATCAGAATCCAATTCAAGAAGTTTTAAGAATGACTTAGAGTTCTGGGAGAGGAGAGGCAAAATAAAAAAAAGAGGGTTATAAAAGGTTCTAAATCAATTAGAGAAGAGGAAATGAAAGAAGCTATTACTGCCCTGAGGACAAACGAGGCCAGTGTTAGCAGGCTATAGGAAGAGTTGAGGCCTGGGCACCATGGGGGATGGAGGTCACTGATGAAAATCAGGGCCCCAACCAATCACACAAACTATCTCCTATACTATGTTCTTCTGCCGTGTATTTTCATCTATTAGCGATGGAGGAAACCAAGAAGGATGCAGCGAGCAGACATACGGATCTTCCAGGTCAAAGAAAAGAACCTGGAGAACAGGTTCAGAAGGAAGACGACCAGACTCAGCCGACATATGGACATAGATAGACTGTACCCAGAAACGTATTTTTCTAGCCACAAGCATAACACTATTTCCATTTAGTTTTTCCATCTGATGCAGCCACCACATTATGAGAGAGAGGTCATAAATGCTGGAAAATGTAGTCATTAAAATATATACAGAACTCACCAGGGCTGTGGTGGTTTCCAAAACAAAGCAAAGTGGATGCCATTAACCAGAGCAAACAGAACACACACACTGGCTCGTCACCTTCTGCTTTTGCTAAATACTCTGAAATTTTAATGTTATATAAGAAAGAACATTCTAGACACAGCACCCGCTCACATTCAGTACTTATTCTTGTCTAGAAAAAAGCTTCTTCAACACTAAAAATTGAATAAATAACTACAAAATAGAGTGGTTGTGCAGTTCATTTTGGACTATTTGCTACAGTGTTTCTTTACAGAAAAAGAGATACTTTTCCGAAGAGAGAAAGAACGAGAATAGATTTCCTAGTACTAAATATATTTTCTTGATTATCATATTTAAACAGTGACCATGAAGGGATTGCTTTGCCTTTAACACCAATCATTTGAAACTAGTCTCTTTACCTTTTAGCAAAGGCTAAACTGTAATTATCTGTCTTTCACGTAGGCTTTCCCAGGCTGGATTTGAAAGAGACACACACTCTGCGAATGCACATTGTGTGTTGCTCTGCCAGGGCCATCACAGCTGACTCAGTTTGCTTCTGGGTGGACTTGTACGAAGTAGCAATCCACTTCGGCGTGGGTGGTTCTATCTGACCCAAAAGCCATTTGCGCCTCCTCGTGATATCCCTCTCTCATTAAAAATGGTGTTCTTCTTTCTTCTTGATTAACTGCATTGTATAGGCTTTTACTACATTTTTCTCTGAAGCAATGACTTTCTTTTACTGAGTTAATGATAAAATATCACAAAATAACGCTTCAGTACACAGAAGAGGTTTTCAGGCTTATCTGTACTATTAAGAGAGGATCAAATTTTATAACATAAAGCACCATATATATAAAGTACAAATCACAGCCTGAAAGGGTAGAGGGATTTTCAGAAGGGAAGTCAGCATTTCTGTTGCAGGCGATAGCAAGGGAAGGAGAAGGAAGGGATGAGGATTGCAGGATGCTCTGCAGGGCAGCCTAAGACTCGTGATAGCTGGGGAAACCATACCCTATATTCCAGAGGAAAATGAATTAGAATTCTTCAACAAAACAAAATCAATGGGACAAAGAAGCAGGTTATGATTCTGGTGGACAGTCAGAACACAGAACTGCCGTCTCCGCGGCCCTCTTTGTTGTCCTCAAACACTTCAGTGGTTGAAAGGAAATCAAACTGTGAGGACTTACTGCCACTCCAGTGAACCCTGGGGGACTTGTCACAAATTTGGAACCTGAGTGGCCTCAAGCCTCACAGAGCTGGTCGTCAGAAGTGACAGAAATCAAAGGGACCAACAGGGAAAGTAGAAATTAGTTACACAGAACTGAGCACCAACAAATTTTCAACTGTGGGGTGAGCTTCAAGCCACCTTTTCATTTTACATTAGACCAAATGACTAAATAATTTCTTCCAAGCATGTTCTATACTTAGGATTTCTCAACAACAGCTACAAGTATTTTTCAGCTATTCACAGACAATTCTGGACTTACTCTTACCTGGAAGAAAGGGTCTTAAACACTGAAAATTGGATAAGTGACTACAAGTGCTATTTCAACTCCTTCTAGACGATTTTACATGGTATCATTTCACTAAAATCCCCCAAAAGAAAGAGGACATCTAAAGACTGTAGCCCCTGGTTCCTGATTACTGGCAGCCTGTTCTGAAAGTAGACTATATAAAGCAGAGCTGACTCCAACTTCATAATGTCCTTCATGCTCTGAAGGTTCTGGTATCCACCGCCCACATTTCTCTACACTATGTCTGAACTTTCAACATAAATATACCATCTGAAACACTGATTGAAATACACATTGTCTCACCATAAAATTGTTTCTTATTTAAGGCCCATGGATTGCAATCAAGTTCCTAGCCTACATAGGTTGTCAATTTACATGCATGTTGCTGTTCCATAAGCATTGCTATGAAATGCTACACTATTCTCATCAGCAAGAAGATGACTCCTAGGATGTCTGATGTTGCTGAAACAACTTTAGAAACAAAACAAAGCTTTGGGGAAATATTATTTTGAATAATTCAAAATAGATCAAAAGTCTGTCTAATATAACTCAGCCATAAAGATAATTTTAACTTAATAATTCACTACCCTATCCAACCCCTACTTTCTCCTTAAGGATTCTTGGTTAAAAAGTGACCTCGAAAACTATCGGAATTGTGCTACCCTTCTATAGGATAGGATATTACAAGCACAAAGATCCACCATTCTTTGGAACGATTCTGATCTTTTAAATAATCAGATTTATCACTTTTAAGTGTCATAATTCATAAATTAGGAAGAAATATTTAGCAATTAATTTTGTTAACACTTATTCAGACAACTCTTTTCCTACAAATTCAAACTATATAAAATAAACTATAGTAAATATTTATCAGCTTAATAGAACCTTAGTTAAGTATCAAATTAAACATAAACTAAAGTAATAAAAAGCTAATTAAGTAGATGTTGGGAATATTATTTTAGGGTGTGTTACTTTTGTTTATGCTGCATATGTTTAACTCAGTGAAGCTATGCTACTTTGCCTGTCTCAAACATCTGATAGTCTAATAAAGATCTAGATGGCCAATAGTGAGGCAGGAGAAAGGACAGGCAGGGCTGGCAGGCAGAAAAAATATACAGAAGGAGAAAACTGGGAGAAGTGTTCTGGAGCAGTAGCCTGAGAAACAGGAAGACTTCGGGGCAGCCATCCATCTACACAGCAATCTACGAAGTAAAAGTAAGACTTATAGAACTAAAGGAACAAGAAAAACACAAAGGCCAAAGGGTAGATGGAAAAATAAAAGTTAACAAAAGTGGACAAAAAACAAAGCAAGCTAAGGCCACATATTTAAAAATGAGAACAAGACTCTGTGTGTGATTCATCTGGGAGCTGAGTGGTGAACCTCCAAAAGCGTCCAAAGAGCATAATGTCACATTACTACAACTAGACATGAGGAGGGTCAAAGTCATGAGTATATGATGATAGCTACATTTCTTAAATTGAAAAATAATTTAAGTTATAATTGTTCAGGGATCACTATCAGCATTCAATACATAGATAAAACTTTCCTTTATAAAAACAATTAAGAGAGAACAAAATACAAAGAAATATGTAGAACACCAAAAAAATTAAATTACTTGTAAATCTCAAAATACTCTCAAGAAGAGTAGTATTTGAGTAGAAGACATAAAAGATCAAGAACCCTTCCTGTATCCCATCTTCATTCTTCCTGAATGAGAAACCCTTAGAATAATAGGTATGGAAGAAGGAGAAGTTCAACTCAAAGGCACAGAGAATTTATTTAACAAAATCATAGAGGAAAACTTTCCCTACCTAAAGAAAGATATGCCTGTGAAGATACAAGAAGCTTACAGAACACCAAATAGACTGGATCCAAAAAAAAAAAGTCCTCTCACCACATAATAATCAAAACACTAAAAAATATACAGAGTAAAGAAAGAATATTAAGAGCTGCAAATGAAAGGGGCCAAGTAACATATAAAGGTAGACCTATCAGAATTACACTTGACTTCTCAGTGGAAAAAATGAAAGCCAGAAGGTCATGGTCAAGCATTATTCAGACATTAATAGACCACGGATACCAGCCAGATTACTATACCCAGCAAAACTGTTGATCACCGTAGAAGGACAAACCAAGATATTCCATGACAAATCTAGTTCTCACCAATACCTAGCCACAAACCCAGCCCTACACAAAATACTAGAAGGAAAACTCCAACCCAAGGAAGATGACTACACCAACAAAAACACAGACAATTTATGATCTCATTACAGCGAACCCTGAAGAAGAAAAAATGCACAAATTAACATCACCAACGATGAGAAATAAATTAACAGGAGATAGCAACCAGTGGTCATTAATATCCCTTAATGTAAATGGACTCAACTCACCTATAAAAAGGCACAGGCTAACAGATTGGATACGAACAGAATCCATCCCTCTTCTGCACACAAGAAACGCATCTCAACCTCAAAGACAGACATCATCTCTGAGTAAAAGGTTCGGGGAAAATATACCAATCCAATGGAGCTGAGAAAGTCAAGACATCACAAAGCTAAGTTCAGTATACACCCTCAGGGAGAGAGACTCTGAAGCCTGGAGACCACAACAAGAGGCAATCTGAGCTAGTGGGAAAGGCTCTCATGGGAAGGCAACTGTGTGAGCAGTCAGGGAATTGACACTAGAAGAGACATCACACAGGGTAAATAGAGGCATCCGACGAAGGTGAGTGTTCCCACCAGAGAACAGGCCAATGGAGCCTGAAAGCCTGGGCAGGATCAGGGGACTCTACACAGCAAGGGAAGTAAATCAGTGAAGAAGAATTCCCTGTAAGCAGCAGGCCAAATAAGGAAATATCGGAATAAAGAACGTGATGCTTCAATTTACAAAAGAGTAGCTTTTAAATCTGAAAATGGAGAAATCCAGAATGAATTATGTGCTATTTTATTTGAATTCAATATATTAGTATACGCTTTTTGTTTCAGTGGAAAAATATAGAGTACAGGTGGGTTTGAATGTGTATTCTCCCAGTTTTGGGCTAAAATAGCCTAGGAAAATGGCTTCATTAATTGTAGTAAAAACCACTGACTCCAAGATCTTGACTGTCCATATCACTAATCAGTGAAAATAAAAAGATACTATTAGAAATAGCATGGGGAAAATATGGATGACAACCTTAGGTGTGAATGACTCTGAGACACAACAGTGAGAGCAAAATCTCTGGAAGACACCACTGATAAGATGGGCTTCAAAGTCGCACCACAGAAGCAGAAGGTAGGCATGGAGGCCCACTCTTAGATGAGAGACTGGCGACATTTAGAAGACTGCCATTTTTAAAGGGTACAGGCCCAGGAGATTGAGAAAGATCTAGAGAAAGGACAGGTACCCAAGCATACATGGAGAGCACAATTAAGATTTCATAGATTTTAAAAGAAAACAAGGATGCAAAGTTGGAAGGGTAGGGCAATATGGGTCTGGGAGAGATTGGGAGAAGGATGGTCAATATGATCAAATACCTAAGAATTTCTCAAAAGATTACTAAAATTATTTTTAATTAGAGTAAGTCATGAATAGGAAAAACATTTGCTCTACAAAAAGTACTGTCAGAAAAATGAAAATACATAGACTGGAAGAAAATAATTATCTAATCAAGGACTGACATGGAAATAGTTCTCAGACTGGATGCAAAAGGATAAATCTTGTTGGCTACAGAGTCCTCGTGACTTAGTATTCCATACCATCCTTTCATATGGCAGGGACAGAGGTTTGGTTTCGCAGTCTAAACAAACTTAAAAAGTTGACAGATGTCTTTCATCTGCTCAAACATAAAGCAAAGAATCATCTTTGGCTAGCTTGTGTACAATTCAGCCCATACTGTACTAATGAAAATATTTATGTTACCTTTAAAAGTTTGTGTGTTTTTCAGACAACAATGAAAATGGGTGACTCAGGTGATCCAGCCTCTCAGATGCTTCTCTTACAGTTTCCTCAGAGTTCTACATCCAGAACAACTTCAAGGCTGCTAGTTGAGATGGTCCAGCCTCACAGACTATTCTTGCCAGGACTTCTGATAAGTCCTTGCACTTTACCATTACACCTGGACTGGACAACAAATGTTCATCTAGTTTTCTTAGGAATTGACCATCATCTCAATTGTTGTGGAGTCTCCTGGGGATGCTGTCACCCCAGACAACAGGCTGTAGTCTACAAAACACAGTGCTCACATTCCCAAAAGGTGGAGTGGGTGGTTTTTGGTCATTTGGTAGGTTATGGATGTTTGTCACCATTTAGTGGGGATATAGAAATATAGGATAACAAGACAACTGTTCATCTCAAATATTTTACATTGGTATGGACTCTTGTATATCGATACAATTTAAGGTTATTTTTGTTATGCCTTATATGTTTCTACTTTTGTTTAAGTCATTGTACCTATGCAGCTCATATAAAATACAATATAAAAGTCAGGCAGGGGTGGTGCATGCCTTTAATCCCAGCACTTGAGAGGCAGAGGCAAAATGGATCTATGTGAGTTCAAAGTCAACCTGGTCAAAACAGCGAGTACCAAGACAGGCTCAAAAGCTACACACAAATGTCTTGGGGAAAAAAAAGTAATATAAAGTTCTAGTCTTTGAAAGCTTTATTATTACAAACTGTTTAGGATAAATAAAGCTGTAGGTTAGTAATTAGTCATCTTTAACAATCAAACTTGTAGTCATGTAAATGTGTTTTCAAGATTAAACAAATATATTTTAAATTGATAGGTGATCTTAAAATGCTTTACAGACCTACAGACTATGGCATTTAAGATGTCTAATAACCTAAAGCTTTTCATGACAGTGGGACACATCTGCTCCTGGCAGCACCAATCTACTTCATAAACGAATGATGGGCATTGAGAAACCTACATATGGAGATTATTTTTATTGTGGCAAAGCTAGCCATTTGTGTAGTAATATTTCATTTGTACTTTAATAAATAAAGCAAGCCTGAAGATCAGAGAGTGAAACAGCCCCACTAGTCAGCCCTACAGACCAGGCAGTGGTGACACACACCTTTAATTCCAGTTGCCATGCTAGTTGTCATAGAAACCAGGCTGTAGTGATGCATGCCTTTAATCACAACACTAGGTAGAAATAGAAAATGGAAGGAGACAGCTCTCAGTCAGTCTCATTTTGAGGATTCCTGTAGACAAGATACTCACTTCAGACTGAGGTCGAGGTAAGAGCCCTTGGCTGGCTGTTTTGCTTTTCTGACCTTAAGGTTGAATCCAATATCTGTCACTGTGTTTTTATTAGTCATGCTATGCATTTGGACAAGAAACTGCCCTTGTCTCAACTACTAACAATATACTGTACGAATTGGACAAGCAGGACACTAAAGAAGGTATCTTCCAAGTTTTGTGAAAACAAGGTAGGACAGTCCTTCAAAATCCCTGCTTCACCAAACGTGTCGGATGAAGATAGATGCTCCAATGTTGCAGAGGACACTTACAGGACTTTCCAGGTAGCCGACTGTTCTGCCATTTCTATAGCTTTGAAGATGCTTGCTCTGTACTTCTTGTTTATTCAGGTAATATTATATCCTTCTCATGACTCTAAAGGAATATGAAATAGGTATAGTTGCTTACTTTATTATCATATTCAAAAAAGAAACTTATATAAAGATGTAAAGTTTATAAAGTTGAGAAACGTGAAAACTTCAATTGCTGAAAGTGTTTGGAGAACTAAAAAGATAATTTTGGGTTAGTAATGCAAGTTAGAATAGAAAGCAAATTAGGAACACAACTTTGGGCTCACAAGGCTAGGAGAGATATTAGAGTATTTTCTCTGAATTTGCCAAAGGCCAATGGACTGGATGTTGTAAATGTGATTCTTACTTGGAAATTGTTCGTATTATAAATAGTATTACTACATTAAAGCTAAACCCTTTCCTTTTAGAAAAAGAAGGGAAATGTTGCAGAATATTTGTTTAACTATACAAATATATGTTGTATTTAACTATGTAAATGTGTGTTTCTGCTTTAGCTTGCCTGCCTAAGGCACCTTGTTGTAGGAGGCTGCTTGTTTGCTCCCAGCTGCTCAGCCCTGAAATAATGACTCAGAAACCATATTATTTGCAATACTGTTTGGCCAATAGCTTGAGCATATTTCTGGTTAACTCTTATATCTTAATTTAACTCATCTCTATTAATCTGTGTATTACCCGGTAAAGTTCCAGAGTCTGCCTCTGGTGGAGCTACACGGCTTCTCATGACTCTGCCTTGCTTCTCCAAAAATTCAGTATAGTAATCCCTGCCTAGTTCTACTCTGCCCTATGAACAGGCCAAGGAGTTTCTTTATTCATTAACTAACAAAAGCAACACATATTCAAAGGACTTCCCACATCAGCACCTGATGGTCTAATAAAGAGCTGAATGGCCAATAGCAAGGGAAGAGATATACGTGGAACTTCATGGCAGGTAGAATAAGTAGGAGGAGGAATTTCGGATAGGGGAAAAAAGAAGAGATACCAGGAAGACACCAGAGGCCTGACAGTCATACAGGGAGGAAACAGGAAAATAGTGAAGCCAGAATGGAAAAACAGCCCTAAGGCTAAAACATGAATAAAATAGTTAAAAGAGCTAGTGAGGCAAGCCTAAGCTAAGGCCAACCATTCATAATTAATAATAACTCTTCATTTCTTTATTTTGCAGGTAGTTGGTTGTCCAAAATCCCAACTACGTAGAACTCTTTCCAAAATATACAAAAGTATAACTAGATAATAAGAAAACTAAAATCCCAGTTTAAAAATGGCCAAAGGAGTTATGTAGATGTAAATACAGGAAAGTATATTATAAATTAAATCTCACTAAGGAAATGCACTTAAAGTTAATAACGTGTCTACAGGCCTGTTAGAATGCGAATATTCAGATTAGTGGCAACAGTAAATGTTGGTGAAGAGGTGGAACAGAGGAATGCTCAATCCTTCTTGGTGGGAATGAAAACTGGCACAGTATCCTTGAGGACAGTTTAGAAGGAAAATTCTCACAAGATGAGAATGGTTTAGAAGATGGATTAGAAGAAATCGTTTAGAAGAAGGAGTCTACCACACTCATACACCAGATGGATCATTATAGTCCTTGAGGTCATGCAACGGAGCTGTAACTCATTGTGGCATAGAAACCTGGAGACAGGTGTTTACAGCAGATTCATTCAAAACTGTTTCCATTTGTAAACAATGGAGATCTTTCAGTAGGCAAGTGAATAACTATTTCATAGTGGATAGTAATGGAATATTACCCAATACTAAAAATAAATGAACTATGAAAGAATAAATATATATAATGAACACTTTCAAAGTATGAATATGTTGCAAAGTGAAGACATTCTATATGAAATAGCTGTATTTTGTGTGAATACAAATTTATGAAGTTAAGAGAAGGTCAAACTAGAGAGATTGCCAGAGATCAAGGAGCAGGACGAATGAAAAACTGGAGCACAAGGCACAGTTACACTATTCTGAATGACAGCATAAGCGTAGATAGCTGTCATCCTATCCTTGGCTGCAGTCAATGGCCCGAATGTTAATCATGGCCTTTGGGTAATAATGGGAATGCATCCATCTTCTGTGACTCAAGTACCACTGTGGTGCCGGATGTTGAGAAAAGAGGAGGATGTATTGTGGTGGGCAGGACATATATACAGAACCTTTAACTTCTACCCAGTTTCACAGTGAACACTGAAGGACTCTAAACATTAAATTCTATTTCTATATCAAAAAACTCATGCAAAGATAATTACTGAAATAAGACATATAGGTACCGTTTTAGTAATTATTTTCATAATCCATCACAAATAAAATAATTGTATATGTACTGAATTTGATCAGAAAACTCCATAATTAAAAACATAATGGACGTTGGTGAACTTATACATAATAATACTTTGATTGACTTTATGTTTGATTCTAATCTACTCTTTTTTTCCCAAGAGATCACAAGGTATTATGTTAAAAGTAGAAACCATGGGGCCTTTTGAAGAAATTGCTAGCTCAAGAAAAGAAAATCACAAGATGAGCTTGGATAATCTTAAAGTGCCATAAAACAAGGGGGTGCTCACGTATGTCACAGGTGTGTAAAAGGCCACATGCTCTGTCTGTCAGTCAAATAGTTAATTTGGAGCATGAACAAGTAAAATGGTAGAGACTGACAAACTTTAATGTATCAAATAGAATATAATAAATATATAATGAGAAAAATGGCCAATAAATTAAACTTTAGGTGGTATGATCTATGTGTTATGTCCTCCAAGGGGTAAAAAAGATCTTTACAGAGGAGAAGACAAGGGGATATCATATTAATCAAGAGTGGCATAACAGAATGCAACAAGATAGGCACAGGATCATCAGAACAGCTCACACAAGATCCATGCTCTGGAGATGGATGATCTTGACAAATCCAATCCAACACATATAAAATAAATGTCAAAATCAAAGTGAGGTCCTGCCTGAACTACTAATTTGGGCAACAAAAAAGAAAGCCACTCATATTGGATTGGCAGCTATCACAGAGTATAACATCCAGGACTGAAGAGGACACAGCGAATTTCTGCCCAAACTGTGTACTACTAAAGTGCAGATAAGAACACAGATAATATGCTTGCGTTCATGGTGGCTCACAACTGTTTTCCCATCACTTGATAGGCAGTGGCAGGTAGAGCTCTGTGGGTTCCAGACCAGCCTCGTTTATCCAGCAAAATCCAATGAAACATTATCTGGGGGGAAAAAAAAAACTCCATACAAACACATACAAAGAACAAACACTGTACATTGTTTTTGGAAAAATAAGTCAAAAATCTATTTAAAAAATAAGTAGTAAAATCTTAAATTATATCAAACAAATAATAGTTATGCTTTCTAATATTTAATCTGTAAAACTAATTTTGAAGTACAATTAAAAGACAGTTACTGCATTATACATACACTACATGAAATATAGATTATACACATACATATATACACATAGATATATATCTCAAATTCTATAAAGAATCAAATAGAATATATAGATAAGGAGAGATATTGGGGATGATAATATTCATTCCTTGCTTTTCTATCTGTCTGCTCAGATATAACTTTTGTAGCTATTCTTAAATGAATATGTTTTTTATATAATGACAGTAAAATTACAAACATTGTGAGAAATATTTTAAATAAGAAGAATAAGAAGAAAGAAAATGTACAGAACCCTTTAAAACAGTAATAAGACATCTGGAGAACACTTGGCAATGTGCTTTAATGTGATGGAATCTTTGTGAATGATTTACACCAACGTTCATTTGGGTTTTACAGGATATATGCATTAATTTAACCCATACCTCCTCTTACCTCACATTCATATCTAATCATGACACCCACAGGCTCCAGAAAGACACCCAAGTAAGTAATAACTATATTTGCTTCCCATGTAAATTTTGCATGGGTTTTGTAAGACAAAGCCTCAGCATTTAAGCGATAAGAGTCAACTTTCTGCACTAACTAAAAGGACTTATTTTAAAAATAGGAATGCAAAAAATTGCATGCTAAGAAATAAACTGTAGATGATGAACCATATCAAGAGGGAGGGCCTCTGGGCTGCTGTCTGCCGTTCAGTCCTTCAATGACACGGCTGGCGTGGGGGTTCTCATTTAAAGACATAGAAGAAGACTAACATAAAGAGGGGCTCTGTATTCTGCATTTGCTATTTCATTATGCAATCTCATTCTATCAGAGTGCATTCATTTCACAGATAAAGAAATAAGCGAAGTAGTGTACAGGAGCTCACATAAAGTTTGGTAGTTTCTAAGTCCGGAAGATGAAATGTGCATCTTGAACATTCCTCCAGGTTTATACTCTCTCAGAGACTTAACCCAGTGCTGTGGCTTGAAAATTCCTTTCTGACACCCTCCCCTGAGTAATCTATCTAGCTGTTATGCCTCTGAATTCTAAATTCCTTTGTCCAGCTGCTTAGCAGACATCTCTACCTGCATTCCTAAAAGAACCACACAAAGCCAGCATGCTCAAAACTGAACTTCTGATAGCCACTTGAAACCTGCTCCATCCTCAGCCTTCTGCTCAGATTTGATAGAAACTTCGTTCTTTCATTTTCTTAGGCCAAAAGCCTCAGCATCACTCTCAAATCAAATATTTGCTCTGAATCCATGCTCAATCCATCAGCAAATATATCCTTAACATATTTCCAGGCTCCGGTCACATTCATTGGGATGCAGTCTCCGCAGCATCCCAATGAAAGACAAGTGTAGCACAGCCATAGCTAGACTACTCACCCGTCTTCCTTCCCTGTGCCTTATCACCAACAACAGCCAGGACTGCTCCTTCTAAAAGACTTGGCTTCATCTAAGCCAACTGTTCCCTTCACCTGAGGAGCTCTTCCCTGATATGTGCAACTTACTCTGTGACATCTCCTAAGGCCTCTCCATCACCAAATTCTTCCTGAGCTTGCTTTGGAAATGTCTTCTCCTCCCAAAATTCCCCATGTCTCCTTCATGCCTTATTGTTTTCTCTCTAGTACCTACAATCTTCCCAAACTGTTTTTAAATTAAATTCATTCTTTGACAATTTCATACTTGTCTATATGCGTTGTGAGCATGCTCACACCCCTCACTCCCCTTAATCCTTTACTACCCTCATAAACCCCTTCTTGTGTATATATAAGGTACATACACATATATGATGTGCATAATGTGTGAGCATGTGCATTACATGTGGATGTAAAGAGTGCCTGTGTGGAGGTCACAGGACAACCTTGAGCACCAATCCTTGCCTTCCACCTTGTTTGGGATGGTATTTGGGATGGTACATTTTCTTATGAGTGTACCGGTTTAGCTGCCCTGCAGGTTGTCCAGGATTGTCTTTTGTCTACCCCTACCCCACCGCAGAAACCCAGGGATTATGGATGTGAATTACCAAATTCAGCTTTATATGGGTTCTAGGGATCCAAACTCAGGTTCTCATACTTGCACAGCGAAGGTGATTTACATACTGAGCAACCCTCCCCTCCCCCAGCACTTACAATATTTAGAGATATTATACAAACCATCATTTGCTTGTTCACATCACAGCTTCCCTAAAGCAGAGTGCAAATGTCACGAGCAAGGTGTCTGCATTCCAGGCACCACTTCAGCCAAAGTCTAGTATGCAATCAAACAGAACAAATACTCCTAATGAAATTAATTAATTAGTCCAACTTTAGAACATAGTCGAATTTCCCCAGTCACTCTACACCCCACGCCTCTCCTCTCACAATGGAAAACACTCTTCTTGATTTAAATACCTCTAAGTTAAAGATGACAAATTCTAACATATCTTGCCTGCTTGCCTGCGACGCAGTCTTTATATGTACATTTTCATGACTCAAACAACCTGAGAAATAACAAACAATGCATTAATTCTTCACTGATGTTCAAAGACATATTTTTAATGGTGTATCTATGGGGACATGCTGTACATATGAATGCAATATGACCAGCAACTATAAGAAGATACCAGCTCCCATGGAACTGGAGCTAAAGATGGCTGTGATTCACCTGGTATGGATCCTGGGAATCAAACCTGGAACCTCTCAGGACAGTCTCTGTGTGTATGTGTTTATTGTAATAAACAGTGTGACTTAAAGTGATCTGGGGAAGACAAAGTTTATTTCAGATTACAGGTTTCTGCCCATCACTGAGGGGACCCAAGGCAGGGACTGAGGCAGAAACCACAGAAGAATGTTCCTAAGTTGTTCCTGGCTCATGCTCAGCAACCCTTTTTATACAGCACAGGCTTAACTGCCTAGGGGATGGTACCACCTAAAGTGAGAGGGGCTGTCTGACAAAAATGCCCCTCAGATGTGGCCACAGAGCTATCTGATGAAGGCAATCCCTCAGCTGAGTGCCCTTCTTTCCAGGAGTGTCGCTGACAGTCAAGATCAGCCACCACCAGAAATAAGTATGCTTAACTTCAGAACTCCATATTGAATCTTGATCAACCATTTTTATGGAGATTCCACTTTGATGTCTAAATTCTTTGCAATAAAATAATCTCAGAGTGTAGAGACATATGATCAAAGGAGAAAAATCAAAAGAGCGAAGGATGAAGCGTGGAAAGGTCTTCCTGGAATTCATCAACAAAGATGTCTACTTATGGCACAGAAATGAAAGTTTGGGCATCTAGTGGCAAAACAGTGAGGTACAAGAATAAAAGAAAAGGTTGAGCCACTTCAAGCGGCCCACGTACCAGAGTTCTGGTGAGGCATAACATGGACTTTGTGAGAGGAAAGTCAATATCTATCTGGGAAAAGGTAAAAGAACAAAAAATAGATTTTTCTTGAGTTCATTCTATCTCAACAAGTTGAGCTCCTACTAATGTAAGTTCCAGAAAAAAAGAGTTGACACCGAAATTGGATAATTCATCTCAGTTGATGAAACATCTCAAGCCAACTGTATACAAGCCCACTTCTAACTGACTCTAAAGTGTGTTCACACAATACAGAAGCATTCCTTCCCAGCTGCTCTAGGCCAATTAGACAGTGTTCAGAGAGGGGTCATTCTTTTGATTGTCTGACTGTCTTATTGGAGCAAGAGCAAAAAGACTTCCAAGAACGTGCCAGTCTTTTCTGTATTCCAATACTGAAGATACTGGGGTACACATCAGAGGTACTCTTTCATAAGTTTCAGATGGTGTGTGTGGTGGTTGCAATAACCTAGAGAGTCCTTAGAGGTGGGAGACTCATAGAGCAAGGCAGGAAGAGTCTTGGGGGCAGCAAAGCACCAAGTGTTAAGGCAGACATGGTGCTAGAGATAGATATGAGATGCTTGCAGCATCTCACACATGCCTGGTGATATGGTAACAGAAGGGCAAACAATGGTACCTACCTCTGTCTCTCAGGCATAATGAGAAGGACCAAGCATGCCAACCCCCAACAGAGGCTATCAAGACATGAATGGAGCTGATAACATGAAGCAGAAGTCAAATTAGACAATCTGAACCTGTTGCATCCCAAGATCCAAAGTTCTTAAAGTACCTTTTTTATGTAACCTAACTTCAAGGAAGCGAAGGGCGAGCTGGGCTATTGCTCCACAGACACTCACAGGAATGAGTGACAGTGGCTGAACTCAGGAAGGCCCACAAGATGAAGGAACTGACTGCGGTTTCCATTATACTTCAAAGGATTGTTTGCAAGACTACCAACATGTGAAAAGAAAACTACCTGAACTAGTGCTGATAGACATTAAATATTCAAAACACAAATAACATACAAATTTGCCTTCAAAAATAGTATTTCTCTCAGTTACAGAAAAAAGAAAGAATAAGATAATATAATATGGTATAGCGAAAAAAGAAGAGAAAACAGCATAAAATAGCAGAGAAGAAAGACAAAACAAACAAACAAACAGAATAAAAATTTAGAAAGTCGCCAATGCATTCATCTATCACCATCTGTGAGCTGTTGCTGTTACTGATGCTAATAAATATGATTAAGGACACAGAATGGACGAGAGGTGTGATCAGGACTCCCTCACTGCATCTTAGCAGATCTGTTGATACCTTCCTGGCAACTATGTGACGTAAAAACACGTTATTATGAAAGCAGTCCATGAAACTAAATCAAAAGATGATAGAGGATGATGATGTAGATAGATATATAGAGAGATAGATAGATAGATAGACAGACAGACAGATAGATAGATGATAGTTAGATAGTAGATAGATAGATAGATAGATAGATAGATAGATAGATAGATGATAGA
>LOEQ01002485.1:55285-68253 GCA_001685075.1 Bramus lutescens
ATAGATAGATAGATAGATAGATAGATAGATAGATAGATAGATAGAAAAAATAACTTCAGGATGAACTGTTTTGAATGTATGATTAAATATTATTGAAGACACATACTTTATTTGTAAGAAAAGTTGCTTTGTAATTATGAGATTCAAGCACATATAGAAAATGATGTGGCTTAGTTTAACGATTTCACAAAGGCGCCTATTAAACACAAACTCTGTAGCAAGCCTATGACTCAAATGTTTTCACACTCTGGTGCTCACAGAGTTCTTGAATTTTTTTAAGCTGCCAATTTCACCATTTCTAAATGCTTCATCTTTCTTTCCATGTACAAGTGAAATAATAACCAGCCATATAGTCCCTGAAATAGGCAAAACAGAGTGGGGAATCCCTCCTGATTTTAAAGAGTGCCCAGCAGAAGGAGGAGGAAGGAAAGGAGGAGGGGATAAGAAGGAAGAAGAAGAGAAAGAAGGTGAAGAAGTGTAGAAAGCAGAGGTGGAGAATAGCAGCAACTTCAGCAACATTGGACTCATCTGCAGGTTGCTTGCTTCACTGTATCTGGGGTCATATTTAAAACCCAGTTCACAGGGAGAAGAGAAAGGCTGAGAGCAAGAGACTGACTTGAACCCAAGAGTTCAAGTCTAGCCTGAGCAACTTAGCAAGCACGTGTCTGGAAATACGTAAATAAATGGCCACTAATGAGTGATCAGTGTGTTTCTGTGGAACATGAGGAAGATAGTCACGCCAGTGTGAGCACCTGTGTATAAATTTTGCATGCTAGGGAAGGCGCTACAATGCATGATTTCATTTAGTCCCATGACAGCCCTACGAGGCTGGCATTATCGACTCTATTTGGCATTCGGAATGTAGAGCCATGCTGGTTGAGAACCACATAGACCCCTGCATTTTTATCACCCACCTGACAGCAGTGCTGCCCATGGAGTTCCACAAAACAGCAGGGAGAGCTTGCTTTCTCTTAGCCTTGCTCATTTCTTCAGCCTTCTTTCTCATGCCCTAGTTCCTCCATCCCCAACCTCTCCTGAGATTCTGCTGTAGACCCTGTCTAGGTCTGTGATGTGTTCTTCTAGGAACCACAGGGCTTGAACCCAGGCTTTATATTCCTGGAAATGCTGAAACTGGCCTTCCTGGACTTACCACCAAACCTCTGCCTGTTCTGTGCTTCTTAAATTATCTAGGACCTGGCAGAGAAACGCTCGTGCAGAACTCTTTGTATTGTAGTGTCAGCCGCTGACACTTGCACTTACGCTTTCCCAGTAGCCCAAGGATGCAATGAAATATTTTTGAATTAGGATCTAGTTTTAGAAATGCCACATGTCAGAGGTCCTTTACCACCCACAGGGGCTGGGAAGCAAGGAAGCAGAAGAAAGGAACAGTGTTCACGAGGATGGGCATTAAAGTATAGGCCAAAGACCAGATAAGAACTATTTTCCTTGTGCCCATTATATTTTCAACCATCGTACTCCTTTCTCATCTATGAGAATATGAATAACTTTCCTAAGTGCTTGTTGTCTTATATCCACCTGGAACTTTGAATTAAATCAGGTAAATAGCTGGACAGATGTATGTTTATAAAGATACATGCATGCTACTGTGTAGAGACTCTGGAGCAGCAAGAGAAAGAAGGAATGTGTCGTCATTTTAAAGACCATCTCCTTTCCTCTCTCTGTCTGCCTCCCTCTCCTCCCCGACATTTACATCGGGTGTACCTGCTTATTCTCAGCACCAGCACCTCGTCCTCTTGTCTGTCTCAGGTGAGTGTGGCACATACCATGCCCATAGGTGACATGGCTGCTCTATGATGCCCCCATGGCTTTGGAGTTTTAGATAATATTAGACGAGACAATAGCATTTAAAAATGAATAATTGGGCCTGGAGCTCGTGGTGCACGCCTTTAATCTCAGCACTTGGGAAGCAGAGGCAGGAGGATCTCTGTGAGCTCGAGGCCACCCTGGTATACAGAATGAGTTTCAGGACAGCTAGGGCTGTTTGTTACACAGAGAAACCCTGTCTCAAAGAAAAAAATGTGGAAAAATCGGACTATTCCCAGAGTATCTCTGACTGGCGATATCACAATATACCTGTTTGTGACCAGTCATGACGATATGGAGCTGGGTGTCTTCTGTCTGATTCCCTTCCTGCTGCCTAGGTACTGGGTGTTCTAGCTCTCAACTCCCAGAATGAGATGCTGTATTCAGAGTGGGTTCACAGAGAGTAAAGAGGAATGTGCTGATTTTGTGAGCAATTTAGTAGAAACCGAAGTACTATCTCACTTGACATTGCACCTCAAAGACCTTAAAATGATTACATTATTTCATAGAAATAGCAGATATCATCACTGGGCATTAGAAGGCAGATCCTCACCAACCAAAGTCTCTCTCTTTTGAAATAATAGAGCATTTGTCTATGAACGCCTTGCGATCAGCAGATCTGAATGGATTAATTGAAGAATGATGGTACTGTAGAGGATTACAACAAGGAAGACATACATTTGGAGGCAGGATTTCTTTCATAATTGCTAAGGGCGGAGTAAATGGCAGGAAAACCCAGGGAAGACTGTAGTGTAAGGAACTGCCCTGTGTGTTAGCTTGCTTTTTGTTGCTGTAAGAAAACACTGACAAAAACTGGCTTGGGGAAGACAGGGTTCATTTGCCTTACAGATTATTGGGCGCTATCAAGGGAAGTCAAGGTAGGAACTCAAAGCAGGTACCTGGAAGCAGCCTTAAACAGAGACAGTGGGGGAAGGTTGCTTACTGGCTTGCTTTCCAGTGTCCTATTTGACTACCTTTCTTATACTGCTCAGGTCCACCTGCCTAGGGATGGAACCACGCACATTAGTGACCAACAAAATGCTTACACACACATACCCCCAGACTAATGGGATGGAAACCACACTTCAGCTGACTCCCCTCTTCCCAGGCTTCAAAGTAGCCACCTGAAGTGACTTACGACACCTCATTTAATCACAATGAAATTATTTCATCTCAATATTTATTAAGTTATATAAATAGACATTTTCAAAAAGGTTTTATCCATTTTCATAATATGCTTTCCACTGGAAATGAATTTCTGACAAAATATCAACCAGTTTTTCCAAGAACAGTTTACTTAGAATAAACACCTCTTTCTAATCTGCAGGTTGCTATGTCAAAAATACTAAATACAAAAGGATATTCCTTATCAATGGTGTCTTCCTTTCAGATCTATAGCAATGGTTTTCAGTGTGTGTTTATGTGTTTACCTTAAAAAATACATAACAGACAATTGTATCTGATACATATCTCAGTCCTGATATTAGTGTATACTTTGCTGAGAAATGCTTTTTCCCTTCTCACTATTCATGTATAGCCCAATCTTTTTTAAGTAAAATCCTCCCTAAGAATCTAACTCTCCTCTTTATTAATTATGAAGATTATTGTCACCACAATTGTATGTGTTAAAGAAATTAAAATGTAAAATACTGAGTACTAGTGTAGACTTCTTGCCTTCAAAATTACTGAAAGTAATAATTATACACAAATTATTATCTTTAAGACCAATTCAACAGTTATACAAACTAACCAATCATTTTCTCTCTGCTCTGGTCTTCAATTTTGCAGCATATAAATTAAGAAAGAACCCTTTAAAATGGTCCTTTATGCTAGAAAGGCCATCAGAAGTTTATTAAAATTCTTAGAAATCAATTATTCATTGTTACAATGATTCCCCGAGGCAAAAATTGTGATTTGTTTCCTCAGTCATAAAAGTGACCTGCAGTATGAATATAATCTTAGGACCCTAGTTAGTGTCCGGGATTATAAACTTTTAAATAAGTTTCCCCTTTGTGTCTTCAGTGTGGACAGAATGATCCAAGCAGAAGATTAAGAGAGTATAATTAATAACTCAATGAAAACCTTATTTTCAGCAATATTATAACTATTCCTTGTGTTTTACATTACATTGACTATACTAAAGGGTACTTTAGAAATGCCAGTCCAAGTGAAAAAGGAAAAGGTGTTTTCTGCATTCTCTTTAAAGGAATTCATTTTTTGTCAAGACAAATGGCAGCTCAGCGCTTCCTCTGTTGTGGCTGAGGCCGCAGGAGAAAGAGAATGGTGCACCTCTTGAGAGTGTGTTGTTTCTCAGAAAGCAAGGACCCAGCTTTGGGGCACTTAAGAGCAGTGGCAATTTTCAAATACACTCCAGAGAAGAAACATGGTGGTCTGCAGGACTGTACAGTAAGAACTGTCAAGATATATCCACAAACAGGAGCATCTGTCTGACATCTGTCTGATCTCCAAAGACTCCTCTCCCTTTTATTCACTTTAAAAAATCGTCACTATGTGGCTGAGTAATGATAAAATTTTAAAAAGGGAAATTTCATTTTTACCTGCCAATTTTCTCTTGCTCATTTTTTTCCTGATTACTCCCTTTTAAAGCAGAACATTTATATATAGTGATAGTTAATTCCTTTGTAACTTTTCTTTGTTCTTGATGGAAAATGCATTTTCTTCTTCCCTCTGCCCACATTTACATCCCAGATTTGACTTTGGATTATTCAGTGATCTGTCTAATTTGGTTTGTCTGAGGAGAAATGGATCTAAATTCTAACTCTGTTCTGTTGAACCTTCTGCTGAGCTTACAGTTGTTTCCAAGAAGGAAAACATGCCGGCCTGAAGCTCAGCAGCAGAGCACTAGCCTCGCAGGCCACGCTGCTCTGGGTTCAGTCTCTAGGACTGGGGAAAAGAAAGAAGAGACAGAAAGCAAATGAGATGCATGTATAAGCTGAGAAAGATTTGCAAATGTTCACAGGTGTGATATACAATACATGCTGAAGTTGTATAGTGATCATAAATTTAAATCTACCCCTCTCTACTATAGGATACAAACTTTAAATATATAATGCACAATCATTATGAACATGCTTTGGCTACTAATCTTATTCTCCCAAAGAAAAGACTTTTAGAGCAAGAAAAGATATTTATTTTGATTGGCTCCACTGTTTGCATATTTAGTTATGTTTTAGTATGCCAAGTAGCAAGGTTGCTAATGGTTGGTGTTTTCAGCCATATTTGTTTTGGGTTAATCGTTCTTCTTTCTTTTCCAATCACCCTATTCCTCGTTTCCACATGTACCCTTCCATCCCCGGAATTCCCTCTTTTGGCTTTATATTTATGTGATGATCCACCCCACTTCTATTTGTTTTCCCTCACGGCTATATTTCTGGATTCATGGTATCTACATGTACCCACTCCCACACAAATGCACATATGAGCATGTTAAACATTGCTCTTAAGGCACAAGCTTATTAAAAGAATGTTGTATGACAGTTATTAGACTAAGGGTTTCGCATGTGGCTGTGGTACTTCTGGGACTAGTTTCTTACTTATTTGCTTTTCTTTTATCATGCTATTGGAAAACTCGCTCCATTTTCTATGTCACGCAGTGAAGAGTGAGTATGATATTAAGGGATAGATTTGCATTCTAATCATATTTCCTGTGAGGTCTGTCATAATCTCTCAAACAAATATTTAGAGATTAATAAAATAACGTGTTTAATTTGCAGGATTGCATTACCATGTTTTTAAAATGGAACTATGTACAGCAGTTCTCCTTCATTGGCTGACACACCTCTTTAAACCCTTCAGTGTGTTGGAAACCAGAGTGCACCGTATCATTATTTCTGTCTGGCTAGCAGAGAAGTTCTCATTGCCCTAGATTACATCTGTGAAAAATGTGGGCATCCCTTTTCTGAGGACCACATAGCCACCAACTCCAATATTTTAGGTCAATTCCACCAAGATATGACTCATAGTTGTCTTCTGAAAATCACCCTCTGTCACACTTTAATAAGACCAACAAATCATCAGCATCAGAGCTTTCAGAATGCAGCAAGTGTTTGCAACAAAATCCCCGGGAAATTAGGACGCCTTCTTCAGAAACGGTGCATTGCAAACATAGACCCTACTGAATGAGAAAATGGGGACTCTGGGTAAAAAATGACTGCAAAGAATGAGATTCCAATACAATAAAGCTTTCCTAACCCATAGTCTAATAGTTCTAAAAAGCAGGATACCTTTTACATATATAAGATTAGTGAGAAAGTCTCTGCCTATTGGTGTTTCAATTTCTCTTTGGAGAAATACAACTTTAAAACTTTAAGTGGGAGAAAAACATTATAGAATTGTAAATTGGGCAGTTTCTCCTTTCTGCAGTATGTAGAAACCAACATATACTATAATCAGCTCCAGTTTTAGTGGAATTTGGTCTATTAAAAAGCATTAAACGTTGGATAACCTAGGAGAAACTACAGAAGCTTGCAGTAGTTTAGGCTCATGTCACTAACTATAATTATCTTACTGTGGGGTTGTTGACATAGAAGGTATTTCACAGTCCAGGTAGATGTTTAGAAAACATACCCCAGTCCCCAACTTGTGGTTTACAAGAATGTCCACTAACGTGTGGATTTGTTTAAAACTCTGTTTCACAATGCTGCTACTTTCAAACACACTTTCCATTAAAGCAAAGGGGGAAAGCATCTGTTCCCAATCTGAAACACAGATGGAGTGACTAATTATCATCTTACATTTGATACATAACCAGTTCCCTTGGAGGCAGGGCGGCTCAGTTCATCAGTTCAGAGGTGATGGCTCTGGTGGAAACAGCTCTAGGCATGGAGCCCAGAAACAGAACATTTGCAGCAGAATTATGCTATGCACTGAGAAATATTGTAACACACTGAAGGTAAACTGAGGAGACAGCCAACATCCATAACAAAAATCCACCCAGGCTTCTCTCATTCATGGTTCTCACATTGTGGATTTGATGAAAATTACTGGGCAGGAGCGAGGTCACTGATGTTCTATGTCTAGATGACAAAGTGTTAAAAGGTGTGTGTGTGTGTGTGTGTGTGTGTGTGTGTGTATAATATAGAAGAAAGTATAACCCTAGTTTAATTTATTTGTATTTTAAAATATTCCAACTTATTTTCCCATGTGTCTACAAACTAACATATATTACCCTTAAAATAACCCAAACACCATTGGTATCTCTTTCTTATCTTACCACCTATGTCATAGACTTAGCAGTTATACATATAATCTCAAATAATTTTCAAACACATATCCATTCAAAGAAAAGTTGACTGAGTGATATGTGGTAACACTCACATCTATATACTTATATTTACTATATTGTTCCTCCTTTCCCACACTAATGGAAGGCTTATAAAAATTGCTCCAAACATTAAAATCTTGAAACTAAGTTCAAGCTTTAAATTTGATTTTTAATAATGCAACAGAGTAATATGGAGTGGTTAAAACATCTATTCCAATAAAGCACAAAACTGCCTATGAGTTTTCTTAAATCAGGTTAGAAGTAAAAGTAAGTCTTCCATGTTTTAAGACAGTGTTCATGAGATGCCCGTGGGCACGTGTTCCAAACGTAGACCTGCCCCGTTAAATAGTTGTCAGAAGAAGGAGAGGCAATTTCTTCAAAGTTATGCCCACTGGTAAGTCACCCACGCTCATAAAACAGCCCTAATAGAATCCACTGGCTGCAAGGGAGTAAGAGAACGCTAGTAGGAAAGAAGAGAGTGTGGGAAAAGGATCTAAGAGTATAATGAACTGGGTATGAGCACAGTATATTGTACATCCCCTTGAAATATCAAAATACCATGTGCTCTAGCAAAATTGTTTCCTAAAATTATGAGAAGTCTGGATATATAAAGATTTTCCTACACTAGCTTTGCATATAGCCAATAACTCTGAAATTATTAAGCCCAAGGATCTTCTACATAAACATTAGAAAAGTTAGAATTTTCACTTGAATATAACTAAAATCAAGTAATTCTTTAAGAGAGCAATTGGCCAAAGAAGCACTCATTTATCAGATGGTTCCTAAAGGAAGTTGATAAGAAACATACATGTGGACATGTGACCTATTGGGCAAGGAAGACATGATTTGCTCAATGGCCTGATGCAGTTATTCTAGAGAGTTGAGGTTTCTGGTCTAAATGTGCAATGTACCATAATTTAGTGCTCATCATTCTCCCATCCAGAATTCATGTAAGCATTTTTAAATTCTCCAAGTCATACTAAAAAAAATTAACAGCAACAAACAAACAGACATAAACCCAAAATGAAAAAATAAAAATAAACCCCTCTGCAATATCACAAATGCATGCATTCTACTTCAGAAGTTTGCAGTTTGGCACGAATTTAACTCATGGCCACGGATCTAAAGATGATTTGATCTCATTTTGTGTATTTGATTCTAGTATAGGCATTCTGCTTCACGAAAGACTTGAGAAAGTAAGCATAATGGTAATTAATGGAAGTCCCAGTTAGTTGATCTGCTTCATGGCTATTGACTCCTTCTTCTTAGCTAACATTGATATAAAGGGGATTCTGTCACTTCCACAGAAAGAAGCAGACCATCCTTCCATCCCAAGTGAGCAAGATTTTCTTCATGAGAATGCAAAGTCCTACCTTTTGTCAGTTACTAAGTAGAAGTTGGGGTTCTTTAGTTCTTGTGCACTGGGCATAAGAGAACTCAGCTGACAGTACCTAGGGGAACTTCCCTTAATAACATTAGACATTTCCCAGAGAGGGAGAAAGACTGCCCCCTCCATTTGATGTGAGAATGTGTAAAGAGGTTTGTTTGCCTCTGTAATGGCCACATTGGCTCCAGGATAGGAGGTCAATGGACGTATGATGAAGATGATATCATTAAGTTGCTGAGTTAGCCAACGCTAGTTCAACACAGCGCCAGAATCAGTGACTGTGATGGAGTGGCAATCTTATCTGTAAAGGCCTTTTCATGTTATTTTATTCCTTATTTTTCTTGAGTGTGGGTAGTTGAACTGAGAGACTCACTCATAAGCACACCAAGCACTCTATCACTGAACTACATCCCTAGTTCTTTACTTGGATACTTTGGAACTCAGAGTTAAAAGACGCCTAAAGACATCATATTTTATATCTCAACACTGAACAGAGCTGAGCAAAAATTGGCTTCCAATAAACTTACAGGGAATAAAATTTGAATGAGTAGAGAAAATACTGGGCAAGATTATTGGCCATCCATATCAATCGTGATATGTCTTTGCAAGGCAGAGTTCTTACTTATAAGTGTATCATCTATTACCACACTAAGGTAAACAGCTAAGAAGCACAATTTAAGTTTACTTTCTGTTCATGTGAACATGTCTGTCTAGGAAACTATTACATTAGCTAATGTCACCAACATATGACAACTTTTAAAATATATGCACTGGAAAGGAATATCTAACTGAAGATCTACATTTTTTATTTGACCTTTTTTACGTAATTGGCCACTTTCTTATTTGTAAGCATGAGCAGTAAACTTTATTACTTTACTTGATAGACTAGAAGATGTGGAATTTCTGAGGAAGAAAGCGGTAAGAAAACAAAGCTGTCTCCGTTCTGCCTACTCCTCATCTAACCATTATCACAATTAATCCATCAACACTTATCACGTCTGGACAATATGTAAGTGTCTTTTTCACCTTTCTGAAATATTTAGATGAAATTTACATTTATACATTTACTTTATGATTATAGCAAGCAGTCCTAGTTTTCAACCTCAAGTGCATTCATTCCTTAGAGATTCTGATATTGTTCAGGATATTAAATATACACCAAAATATGTACATGCACATGGATGTTTGGCAATGTCTGAAGAAACTTCTTGGGTTCCTGGACAGGTGAACAGAGTAAAGGTCATGCATACTGCCAAACATCTTTGGTGTGCAGAATCTTTCCCACAACAAAGAAAAAAATTAACCACTGCCAAATAACAGCAATGTCAAGGTTGGGGAGTTCTGAGATGAAGTATTCTGTTATCTTTGTCACCCTCTCCTTTTGGGGTCCCAGAAAGCACACATGAGTTTGGTGTCATAGAAGCAATCTTCTGACCATAAGAGAAATTACATAGATAATAGTAGATACTTAATTCCTTGATCAAATGCTCCAGCAGTCATCTTTCTCTGGCTTCCTATTATATGACAGTAAGTAAACTTTACTTTCCTAATCCACTGCTAGGCTACTAATTACTTCATAGTGAAATACAATTGTGAAAATATGTGCTATTCATGTAGAGTCTATTTTATGTTCTGACATGGGGATAATATTTCAAAATGAAATGATAAATCTGGTATGGTTTCTAATCTGACCTCCAGCAATCCACCATCCAATAAAGACATCAAACATTAGAATGTTTTTTTTTTAAAATGGGTGCCCATCGGATCAATAGCATGTGAGAGGAAGGGGTAAAGGAAAGAAAAGGGTGTAAAAAAAGACAGCCAAAGAGAGCTAACCTTCTGTACAGTGGGTGTGTGGGGAGCTGGACCTATGAAGATGAGCCAACATAAACAAAGCACTAAGCCTTAAGGTGCCAAATAGTATTGGGAAAATAATAAGAGTCATATGACTGGACCAAAGGGTAGATCTTGGAGAAGCACAGGATGCAGGAGGTTTCCATGTAAAGTTTGCAAAGGGTTGATCCTCATAAAATTGTGGATGTTGGCAGGTAAGCCACCAGTACCATCGTGCATGTTGAGATATCTTCAAGGCAGTCTATGTTTTAGAAATATTAAGTCTGGACATGGTAACTGTACTTACAAATAGTTGGGATATACCTAAGAGAACATAACTTAATTTTAATATGTTATTTATGATCATAAATAGGAAAGAAATGGTCATAAAACTTCACATACGGAAAAGAAAGCATGACAAAGTCCATGTGATCCTACTGTCGCCTGTTGACTTCTCTGGTTCACTCTTAGCCCAGTTGTGCTCACAGAAGCTACCTTAGCATTATTAGGTAATTTGTAAAAAGAAGTCTTTAGTGGGGTCAGGACCCTCTAAAATATCCATGAATGAGCTTTGCTAAAAATGTTAAAAAAATGTTTCAACACATGGAAACCCAGAGAAAGATATGTGAATTATATCAGTGTCTAAATGACCACTGTCCTACAAAATGTCAATGACATCAACCTTAGTTTTTTTAAAAAAATAAATAAATAGCAGAACTTAAATTTGTACCTGTATTCTCTAGTTCTAGTTTCTTATGACCCTAGGTTCTCAAATTGTTTTTAAAGAGTTAAATTGATAACTTAAGGGAATTTGAAGCAAAAGGCAGGGGTTACTGCGTGAAAACGTTCAAAGTGGAATAAAATCTGAGAACTTAGGCTTGGGAGAGACTTCGGATTCTTTCTCTGGCATCATCTCTCCCTGCACAGACTCAGCTGGACCTGGGCAACCTTCCCCCACGAGAGACAAGCACAGGAGACTCTAGCTCTACCTTCTGTGTGTAGCCGTCCTCCAACTCCAAACCACCCACGCATCTTATTTGGAAATACATTATCGATGAATAAAAATGGAAATTTTCACAAATCAAAACCACATAAAAAATAAAAATTGACAGGTGACAGGCAGCAGTACTAGGGTTGGTGGAAGAGAAGGAGGTACCTAAGGAGACTCTTCTTACCCCACAGCCCAGGATCTCTGGTATAGCTTGCTTCTGAAAGATCGCTGCCTTTCCTGCCTTTCGAGAAGGATTGTAAGGACTAACTGTGGACTAGCAGGCTCATAGAAAACAGTTACTTCTTTTAATCACACTGTACCATCAGAAGGCCTGAGCAATGATTAACTTCCACATTCTCTGTGAATCACTCCATCACTAGGCAGTGTGAGGAGACTTAGATTCATTCTCTGCCAAGGGCACAGTAAACTTAATGGGCTTTGCGTTTTGCATTAGATATTTTAAATACACACATGGTCTCGGCTGCTCAACTCATTTCTGTAGAAAACCTGGCACTCTCTAGGTTGTAATAGCTGGTAATGCTGAGGCATTTTACAGATTTTTGTCAAACACATGCACACCTTCTCAAGGTGCCATTTTTTAAAAATCTATGATCCTATTAATACTCAAGTATAATTAATTTTGAGAGACATAGCAAGACACTGTAATTTCAAATATAGCATGAAACTTCCAGTTACTTAAACAAAATACTCTATGGTAGTTTTAGTACAAAAACAGGAAAATTGGGATGTCAATGTTCTATAAAAATACACAGTTAAAAAGGGAGGTTAACTATCTAAATCCACATATCCCTAATCCTGCATATATCACGATGGTCCTAGAAATGGGGTAAAGAAAGAAAACAGTGGTACAGGCCAGAACTCATTAGAATAATCACAAATGAATCAAATATGGGACGAATTTCTCTCATTTCTGTAACAGTCTAAGAGCTTCCTCTGTAATAAATTATTCCTCCTTTAAAAATCTCGTTCTAAATAATTTTAAATTAACTGCAGGTGGCTTTTTTATTGTTGTTATTTCTACTCACAAGGCATTGTGCTGAGGCAGGCAGGAGTCGGTGGAGACCGGATTAAACGTTTCGGTGGACTACCCCTCTCTTCCCAGGAGAGTTTATTGCCCAACAATGCATAATCTATTAGTCGCTCCTCGCGGGGATCTAGAAAGTGACATCTTGACTCGAACCAGTACGCAGATCTGAAAGCCACTTCGTAGGAAACATTACAGAGAAGAAGAGCAACTTTCCAATTCCTGTCAAACTAAGAGGCGGAACCAAGCCCAGAAGTAGCCTCAAGGCCCAGGGAGAGCAGAGCAGAAAGCAGACTCCACACTCCAGCGAAGGTTCAAGAAAGGCTTTGCTTCTGGAGGCGGCATTGTTCCTCCATCCGTTCAGGCTCCGCGTCTCCCCTAGGCGGACTCTCCAAATCGGTGTTTTCTTTCTAGGGTGCCTGTCCGCCGACCTCCTGGCTCTGGGTGTCCTGGGCCCTGAGCGCAGGCAAGCAAGATCTCTGCAGGGGCTGGGGCGCCTCTCCGAGGACTCAGAGACACCGCACGCGTCCGCCCCGGCCCGGGCAGCGCAGAGCGCGCAGCGCACACTGGCTATCTCGCTCCTCTCCAGCTTCCCAGGCTCCCG
>LOEQ01002485.1:68425-97811 GCA_001685075.1 Bramus lutescens
GGCCAGGGCGAGCCAGGGCAGGTGGGGAGTTGCGGGGTACGGGCGAGGGCGTGCGTGAGCGAGCCCCAGATAAAGATGCATGTGCTCGGTCACCGCGGCTGAGGAAGGACCGAGGGGGCAGGATGCAAAGTGGAGAACGCCCACCGCGAGGGTGCGCAAAACCGGCGATTTGCAAAGTGCCAGGGCCAGACAGGCAGAGGGGGAGGAAGGAGGCTGGCTGAAGACCAGGAACAGAGAGAAGAGACCACTTCTCCATCAAAAGGTCGGTTCGGTTAACGTGTCCCCAGAGCAGGAGTTAATCAGGGACTGGACGTGGTGTAAAAGGTGGGTTTTAAGGACTCGCCACGTAGGTCTTCTCATCCTAGACTTAGCTTCCACTCTCTCAACTCTGGGGATTTGCCCTCCCTGTGGCACAACTGGCTTTATGCAGGAGCTGAAGCCCACTGTCCCCCTTTGCCACTTAACTGCATTTTGGAAATTCCTTGAACCCCAGGATTTAAGAAACCACCCAGTCCATTAAAGTTCATTATTTTTTATTGTTTTTATTTTCATCAAAGGGTAGTTGCGAAGAGTTGGCACCAAGACATGTTTAAAACATTGATCGACGTGGCATTTGTTGTTACTGTTGTTGTTTAAAGGGCAAAACGCATTTAAGACCGCTAAAAGACGGGGGGGGTACGGGGGGAGGAGGTAGAAAACTCGATCAGGTGGGTGAATAAAAGACACATTTAAACTGTAACTGACGATTACACCTCGTGTACAGTCACCCTCCCCAGCGCCCAGCCCTCCTCCTGGGCCCCAGGAAATGGAGAAGAGCCAAGCAGAGAGCAGGGACAGGGTAGGGTTGGTGGAAAGGGTGAGGGCAGGGAGAAACCGGAGCAGGAAGTTATCAGTGGTCCGGGGACTGAGGTAAATGCCAGGCCTGGTGGACGCAGAAGGCCCCTTACCTTCTTTCTAAGCCCTGGTTGTACCTGCTCTGCAACCAGAAACACTTCGTGGTGCCTAGCGTGCAGCCTAATGATGGCCGAATGTTAAACAGTTCTTCACTCTCCCTCCCCTTGTTCAAAACCTGGATCAAAAGAACGTGAATAATGTTCTCGGTGTCCATCAGCTCAGGAACATGTCGCTGTGTCCGGAAGAGATGAAAACCAGGCTTTGGGGCGCGTGTATATGTATTTATAAGCTTTCCGACCGGTACATAAACATATATACGTTCTCTGCACGTAAATCCAAAAGAAAAGCACCCCAGAAGCCTCTGGAGGAGGGAGGGGACAGGAGCAGCAAAACTTGGCAGAGCAAATGTATCCAAGGATTTCGTGCCTAGAGGCACCAGCTTCAATATTCAGAATTCCTGAGAAGCTTTAGAGGAAAGAGAAAAAAATAAAAATAAAATGACCCCCAAACACACACTTGAAACTGGAGACGCCTAAGGAAGAGTAGAAATGGAGAGGATGAGATCTCCTGGGGACCACGGATCCGTCCGCCAAATGAGCAGTCGCCTTGGAAAACCCTCGGGGAGGTAACTGCAGATGGGTCCCCTGCTCGCGTTCCCCCCGCTGCCGCTGCTACCTGTAGACACGTACACACACGCACACTCACGCGCGCACACACAGCTGCCTCTGCTGCATGCTCTCTCTCCCTCTCTTTCGGCCGCGATACCGGGTGCGGGAGTCTGAATACAACTAGATCTCTCTTCCTGCCGCGGTCCTGCAGACTCCCGGCCTCCAGCCCTCTCCTGCCCACTCCTCCCGCGGATTTATTGCACAGCATTGCTTCCCCTGGGTCAGGTCGGAGCTGCCACGGGGGCCTCCGCGCTGGTGGCGGTCCCCTCCCTAAGTTCCGCCCTCTCTGGTCCTTCCGCCCAGGGGCAGCCAAACCTCCTTGGTCTGCAACGCCCCCGCAGCGCCTGCAGCACCCCAGGTTGCAGGAAGGGTGAAGATCCCAGGGCGTCACGTGTGACGTCTTCTAAGCCACTTGGGTCCATAACTGAATGCGCCTTGGCATGGTGGCGGGCCAGAGGCCTCTTGCACGCTGAGTTTCTCTGTAGGTCCTTAGTGTCTTTGTGCTGTTTCCATGAGGCAGGTCCAGCAACGGAGATAGGAGACTGGAGCTGGAGGCCAGGGTCTTCCACTGAGTGAGTCTCATTCCATAAGCTATCTGACCACCAACCCCACCCCAACCCCAAAATCCTTTCACCTAGTAACAGACTGGCCCCTGAATTAGAGAGAACTCTTTAAGGATCTCCAGTGCTTTTAGTCTCTCCCCTCGGGCTGTGCCCACATTCACCGTTGCTGGAGAGTCAACGTTCAAAAATCCATCACAGTAATCTTTAGTGGCCTTTGTGTCTTGTGAAGGTGTCATTCAAAACACTGTATCCTCTACACCTACTTGGAGCCTTCTAGCCTCTGTGGGTTTTTAAAATGTGAACTGAGAAACCCGGACATGCAAGAGACCCACTGAAATAATTGTTTGCCACCTGTAATAATCTTAACTAAAAGCTAATGTCAAGAGTCGCTATGAGAACTGAGTGACGTGCATGCTTTCTTTCTTTTCTCAGGGTTTGTTTCATAATTCTCTGCTTCTCTACGATTTAGTCTCTAAAATTCGGAGGAAGGAAGAGGTGCCTGAAATAACAACAGGGTAGGTACTTGTTCTGGAGGATTTGACTTAGCTGTCAAATCCTAATAGCTCTGTAACAGCTGCGCTGGTTCTCAGAGCACCCTTGAACCTAACACGTTCCCTCCACTTTGCAGGCACCCAGTAACATTTCCCCACAGTTTTGCGGTTCAGTCCACCTGTGGTCTTGTTCCTGTTCGGTTCTCTTCTCAGGGAAGTAAGCTAGAGGTATACCCAAGACAGTAAAGCCTCATGTTAAAGCACACCTGGCTGCTTGGTTACTGTTCTTCTCAAGTCTGTCTACTTCAACCAGAAACGCTTTCAAATTTCTCTACAGTTGTCCAGAAAGCTGAAAACAAGTATGTGTTTCCATATTGGTAACAGAATTCTATTGATTCTTTGACACTCAGGTGGTTACACACTTAAGATACCATAATGAGCCAGACTGGCGATATACACCTTTAATCCTGGTACTTAAGAGGCAGGGACAGGAGGATCTCTCTGAGTTCTAGGCCACCCTGGCCAGGACTAGAAAGAGAGACCCTATTTTAAAACAAATAAAGATAACATATTTCAAGATGTTTCCACAATAATTGCAGTATCAAATTAAAAAAGAAATCAAGATGACTCAATAAAGCAGTCCCTTGTAATTTATATAAAGTTCTGCATAATCTGTTGCTTCTTAATCCTGTAGGCATCCTTTGTAAGGACACTGCTGAACCCTGAATGTAATAATTGAACATTTTTATTCCCAATAATTGCTATCACTGGAATGAGATTACTTTTACACAGGTCTTATTGTATTTTTACATTATCTACAATCCTGCAATCTATATGCTGAGCATTATAACCTCATTTTCATGAGCAAATTAAACAAAACTCTCAAGAAGTCTTAAAAATTGAATTGCCAGACAAGCAGCCCTTGTCACTGCATGTGTGCCATGAGTCAGAGATGGACAGTGCTAACTGTCAACTTGATGGGCTCTAGAGTCATCTGAGAGATGCAATTTAGCGCCTGCTGGTCAAGGATTATCCCTTTTCTCCTTTATTTTTTGGTGATTTTTATCTCTCTCTTTTCTGTCTTCCTCTCTCTTACTCTCTACCTCTTTCTCTGTGCCTCTCTCTGTGTCTCTGTGTTTCTCTTTCTCTGTCTCTATCTCTGTCTCTCTGTGTGGGGGAGGGGTTCTGCCTGTATGAGATGCCTGTGGAGGTCAGAAGATGGCATTGGATATCCTGGGACTGGAGTTACAAGCAGTTGTAGGCCTTCTGACAAGGGTGCTGGGAATACAACTGGGGTCCTCTGAATGAGCTGCAAGTGCTCTTTCCAGCTGAGCTGTCTCTCCAGGCCAGAGCAATGATGTGGGCTGATGTGGGAAGACTTACCTTGAATGGGATTGATGAGGATCACTGTTCCCTGGGTGGGGGTCCTGGACTATATAAGTGAGCTCAGAACTCATTGCCCCTCTCTGCTTCCCAGCTGAAGATGCAGCGGGACTAGTTTCCTCACACTGCTCTGACTTCCCACCATGGTGGACTGACCTGGGACTGGAAATGAAAATAACCTTTGCTCCCCTGTGCTGCTCTTGTGAGGGCATTTTCTCACAGCAGCAGGAGAGAAACGCAGATGTGTCCAAAGGAGCCAAACTTCCATTGGCCTTGTTTCTCCACTTTCCCCACTTAAACCGTGCAAGGCAGTAAGGCCAGTGGTGAGGGAGAATTGTCTGTATTCTGTCAATCATGTATTTTACTAAAACGCTGATTGGCCAGGCAAGAAGTATAGGGGGGTCAACCAGACAGGAAGTAGAGGTGGGGAGATGGGAACAGGAGAATGCTGGANGGCCAATCAGTTTTATAACTTATGGAGATCTCTGTGTGATTTTCTTTGGGACATTCTTTGGTACTGGGCAGGACAGAAACCCCAACAAGCCGGCCCTCATGTTACAAAACTTCCATTGGCCTTGTTTCTCCATTTTCCCCACTTAAACCGTGCAAGGAAATAAGGCCACCCATATCATTTGATGCTAAAAGCCACTTACCTCACCTTCTACTTCTACCAAATTAGGAGAGTAGTACTTGCCTGACGGTATTGCTGTGTTTTCCATAGCAATTCAAGTAAAGACCTTGGAACACCAATGAAGAATATTTTCAGGGTTTCTATTTTGGAATCTTTACGATATTTTGTGTTGAAAATCAATCATAGAACTTGAGTGCAGTTCTTCTTAGCATGCAGTCTGGAAATAGACCATTAGTGACTTGATCATGATTTCCCAGGCCCTCCCTGTCTTCTTCTTTCTTCTGGTTTCTTTGCTTGCTTGTTAGAGTTCTTTGGGGCACTGTCTTAGCTGTCACCAGCTGGCCACCAGCTCATTTTGTAGCCAGGAATGATCTTGAACTCTTAAGGATGCTTCATCCTCTATCTCCTAAATGCAGAGGTTGTGGCATATCCGACCACACCAGCTGTGTCCTTTTGCTACTTACATTTTGAATAGAGAGACATATTGAACATGATTATAATCTAGAAAGAAAAAAAAACCATGAATATGCATGAGACATCCACAGAATGTGGGGAACTGGGTTCTATTCTCATTGCAGGTCTTGTGGTCTTCTGGTTTGTGAAGCTAAACTGTGCTCAACCACAAAGCCTTTCATTAAGTCAATTGTCTGTAACTCTCAGTAAAGTAAACACACACACACACAAGTTCTTTGTAAAATTTGCACAAGCACCCCTGCTCACTTGTAGATTTGGAAGGAGGTTTTAATATAAAACATATTAAAATAATATTTTTAAAATCATTGACCCAAAAGAGCTTAGGTTTGAAAATCATCTATTTTTGTTGTTGTTACTGTTGTGAGACAAAAAGTCTCTAGAGAAATTGACAAATCATCTTTATAAGTATGTATGTGTGTGTGTGTTTGTGTGTGTATGTGTTCATCTTATCAGATTTCTGTGATGACAACATTTCCCAGAAATGGAAATTTAAAATATGAAGAAAAGAAAGGCTTGAGTGTAAATTGAGACACCTCGGTGCAATAGTATGCAGACTCAGTGTGTTTTCACTCCAGAAAGTCAATAAGTGGAATGATTTCCCACCCCCCAAAAATTACATATTCAAAGAAAATTGAATGACATGTTTTCCTGAGGTGAGGAAAAGCAATGAGTATTACTCATTATTTGGAAAATCCTGAAGACTCACAGCAGGAAATTAGTGTTTTTCCCCTTTCCAAAAAGCTTATGAAGAAAGGGTATTAATAAAATATTATCCTGAGATGAAATTTTACTGGTGTTCATCATAAATTACATGCATTTTACTTAAAATGGGTTAAATATAAATAATATACTGAGAAAGAGTTTACAGGGGCAATGACAGCTCATATTTCTACTTGAAAGAAATAAAAGATGGAGGAGAATCATCTGTTAAATTGTGGCATTGCAAAGAGAATGACCTGACCAGCTTCCTGGAAATGTCTGCAAGGCAGGCAAAGTGCACAGATATTAGGAATACTAACACGACAAAGGGAAATTTCTAGAATTGCTATCCCAGTGTCTATAGCATCCATCTGGTCACAGTCCATGTGGTTGGCACACACAGCCAAATCTCCTGCCCATACAGCCCATACAGTCTCTATATGCAGCATATGTAAATCCATCCACCCTGTCTGGCCCTAACCAAGTCAATCCTCCTCCAACTTACATTTCTTAGGATCCAAAACCCAGTGTGTTCTCAACCCAGCACGTCTTTATTTAGCTTTCGTTCCCACTGTAGCTATTCCAAATCTCTACTCTTTCATTGGTCTCCAAGGCTAAGCCGAATGATTTCTTGGATTACCCAAGTTGGTCTCCTTACCTACCTATTTTGCCTACAAAAGTTACCACGTCAAAAATATCCCTCTGGCAGAGAGGACTTGCGTTTTCTCTTAGTGGCACTAATTTGCACATTCCATGATGTAATTTCTGTCAATCTTGTGCATTATTGTTAATTCTGTAATTATTTTCTAGTGCTTCTGCTTTAACCAGGCTTTCACGCATATCAAGTGAACATTCTTCCACTTGGCATGCCTCCAGCCCTACTTATGGATTTTCTATTTCTCTAAATTTATTTTTAATAAACCAAATATTCTCCAGCTAGACACCTTATCCTTCACTTTCTATCTCTGGTCAGGCCTGTGTACCTTCCCTCTCTCCTGGAGGTCTCTGTCCAGATAGCGCATTGAAAAGAAGCCGTTATTGACTTTGCGCCCTCAAATGGTGGCGTCCTGGTTCCTCACTGTAACTCCTTGCGCCCTCAAATGGTGGCGTCCTGCTTCCTCACTGTAACTCCTTGCGCCCTCAAATGGTGCCTTCCTGCTTCCTCACTGTAACTAACTCCTTGTTTTCACTTAGTCACTGTCTTGACCTAATTTTGGTCCTTTGCTTCCTTCTGCCATCAGAAGTCAAATGCAGTTAATCTGAGGACTTAATTTAGTCTGCTTTGTTAACTTCTAGGTGCTAACAGCCTATACTGTGCCTTGCAGTGGTTTCTGTAAATGTATGAGTGAGGGAGAGATGAATATCAATTTGGGGGACATGGTATTGCAGGCGGCCTCTAACTTAGGTAACAATTGAACATAAAAACATAAAAATTTGTTCATGAAGTATTTCTTAAGTGCATATCTTACTTTAAATGCATTAAGGCTATAATTACAGGACATGTGCCTCACTTTTCTGAGATAATGTTTAGAGTGAGCATATATTAGCTTCAAATGTACTTGGAAAAAATGAGACCATATTCTCAAAGATACTTTGCCACTTAAAGAGCCAATGATACTTTATTATACAAGACTTACAGTCTACATTTTCATCCCATTTCCCAGAGCTCTGCTATTTTAAAACAAGCCCCTAAATGATGTTCTTTTCATTCTATTCTAAAATTCTCTTCTTGGTAATTATATAAAATATGAGGCTTATAGAAGCAGTTATCAAACCTAAAATTGTGTTTATAATGCATTACGCACATAGCTCTCATGTCAGAAATGCTGTGTATGAATATGTGTGGTGCGATGCTGGCAACTCACTTATACCCTCTTTGATCATGTCAACCACACCTAAAACCTAGACGCTCATATCCTTCCTGCCACATGAGTCACATCTCAATTCTACATATAGAATCCAGTAGGTGTCCAGGAGGAGATAGGTTAGTTCTTAAGCACCAACCTTCCTATATGGAGCTAGTATTGCACATACAGCAAGATTGAAAGACCCACAATACGTGTCCCCTTCTGGGTGAAAGGGAACAGACATTGAGGAAGGATTGCATTTAGACTACACAATGCAAAATGAAGACATCTTAACAGAGAAGGACATTTAAGCAGAAGAGTAGCACACACAAGCATTGCCTCATTCTCATCAACTATTTTACCTGGAGCACAAGGAGGTGTGGAGAGAAATGTCAGGAAAAAAATTAATTGTATGCAGAAAGAGCCCAGGTAATGAAGAGACTTGCATATCAGACAATGACTTGGATCAGATCCTTCAGAAACTTGAGTTTTGTGATCACATGTGTATAATGGATTGCAAAAAGCTGAGGAAAAAAACAAAACAAGGAAGGTAATTATGAAATTATTGCAGTAATAAACAAAAGAATTGTGGGAAAGTGTAAACTCTGTGGTGACAATAGCTGTAAAAAGAAATTAATACCTTTCTCAAAATAACCAGTATTTTTATTTTTCTTTCATAATAAAAATGCAAATTGTCTGAATGTCATCTGCTCTCTTCATAATGCAACTGACAGAATCTCAAGCCTCAAACACAATAAAGTAAGTAAACACATCTCCAAAGAGCAAGTCATCTTCAAGGGTGGTCAACCTGAGATGTTGAAAGTCATAGAATGCTTGTCACAACTCAGTTCTGAGGTTTACCTGAACTCATTGTTCTCATTCTCTTCTCCTTAGCTGATCTCAGCAGGATTTCCAGAAGAGGCGCTTCCTGTGTAGATTGGACCAGCCAGCGACTCCTGAGCACCCTTCAGCACGTTTTGCCAGGATGACTGCCTCAATCCCCGGTGGAAGAAGAGTTCTAATGCTGCAGTTGCTTTGCTTGCACATTCCTTTCTGTGAATAAGAATGGGTTAGCTCCATTTACCAAGGCCAGGGCACATAATACATCTCCAGACCAAAGAAATGGGTCCATGAACTCATGTAGTGGAGACCAACATAGAAAATTCCTGGTGTGGTCAGTGAAAATAGAGAGTTGAACTGATTTGTTAGGCTGCATGAGAGTTACGTGGTGGCCATTTCTCTCCCAGTCTATTTGATCTGGAAGAGCGATGAGAGAGAGATAGAAAAGAGACAGAGACAGATAAACACACACACAGAGAGAGAGAGAGAGAGAGAGAGAGAGAGAGAGAGAGAGAGGCTATACGGGGTGCTATAAATTCACAAATTATGGTATACCAACTGTGAATCTTTGTCCACCTGAGTTTCACTTTCTTTTAACAGTATCTGGTGAAAAGCAATTCTAGAAATAAATATTTTGCATGTATAATGTACCAGTGAGTGTTCATTAAAAAGAACTCCTAAGCCATTCAGTAGACATCCTGGAGACTCCAAGCTGAGCCACATTATCAAATGGGTTAAAATTAGAAGGTTGAAAGAAATACCATAACCCCAATGCAACTCACTGAGTCATCTTCCAAAACTTGCAGTCATAAACTACAAAGAGGATGAACTAGGAAAAGGAAGGTAGGTGTGGAGGGGGAAAGAGAGCAAGAGAGAGCAATGGGAGTTGAATACAACCAAATACACCACACGATGCATAGAATGTCATCGTGAAACTCATTACTATGTACAGTTGCTATAAACAAGAAACTGTTAATGCCAATAACCAAAGTACAAAATGAACAATGCAAATGGACACAAAGATGGCAATGTGATGTATGAAAAGGGAACTCTTAAATACTGCTTGAAATTTGGTGCACATTGCTTTCAAGGCACGGACTGACCGATTAAAGAGCAAAAGAACTGAAGTCAAAACCAAACGTCTGTAAATATGGACCACTGGGTTCTAAAGGAGCAGGCTGAATGCTTAGCTGAGATGGTTGTACAGTCAAGATATTGTGACTGTTTTGAACGCAGCACCAAGCGGAAGGTATCAAATCAGAGAAGGCATCGAGGAGACATAAGGTGTACATGCAGGAAAGGTGAGGACAATGAGACCTACAAAATGAATGGAATTCAAAGTCAATTCTCTTAAGAAAAAAAAACTAAAGAAAGTTACTAACCAAGGGGTAGGAAAGAACTGTAGAAAAATGCTTTCTATTACATGACAGGCTTAAATTTACAAGGGAAAAGTCTTAGTTCAGGGTGAATTTCCCTGTTTTTAATGAGTAACTGTATTTTAAGTATGCTCAATTATAATTTATGGAATACATTAAAGTAACAAACTACTTCCTCATACAATATCAAGTGCCTATTCCTTAATAATCTACTTCAGTTGAAAGTATAAAAGTGTTCTTCCAGTCATTTATATATAAATAGAGGTGTTAAGTGTCCCTTACAGTATTAAGAAATCAATATAAATATTTAATGCAAAGGAAACAAGAGATGATTTAAACATCTTGGGATTCAAGTTGAAGATAATTGCTCTCTTTGATTTTTTCTAGTTTTCTCTGTTTCAGGGAAATAAGAGTCCTATTTGATAACTAAAATAATAATTATAGTCATGAAATGTACAAGCCAAGTGCCCATCATAAAGCAGCTTTTCACATTGGGGGACTGCCAGATTAGCTTGATACTTGTGAATATATGAAAAGGAGCCTTTTAGACCTCACCTCAAACCCAAGTTTTCATGTGACAAGATCTCTAAGAGTCACTAAAATCATTAGACCATATTAGATCACTGAGATATTCAGCCAGTCCAAGACATTACATATTCGTTCCTAGGGGTATGGGTCTATTCCCCAAGAAACATGCATGGATTAAGAACATTTACTTTGTGGAAATCAAAACCGTGAGTTTGATAAGCCCTACGTATGGGGCTGCTTCATCATATTGGGCTACAGCTCGTTGCTAGAGAGGCCTAAGTTCTCTCCTCTTCCTAGCAAGTGTTCAGAAATTCAAATATAGGTCTGGAGAGAGGGCTCAGCAGGAAAGAACACTACCTGTTCTTCCAGAGGACCAAGGTTTGATTCTCCGTACTCAGATGGTGGCCGACAGCTGTCTGCAACTCCAGTTCCAGAGGAACCTACACCCACTTCTGACCTCTGCAGATACCAGGCACATATGTGGCACACAGACATATGTGCAGGAAAAACACCATACACAAAGATAAAATTAAACTCGAATATGGCCATTTCTATCTGGATATACTCCCAATCACGTGACACATACAGAGACTGTGAATGGACCACTGAATCCCAGGAAGGCACCATCTTTATTGAAAGAGATGCTCATTTCTATTGGATTCAAGTATGACAGCCAGATTCGGAGAGCCTATCACCCCACCAACCTTGCATTCTTGTTTCAGTTGTACCCCCATTTTTCTTCCTAGGGCACTCTGTTTCTGAACACATCTTCTATCCTTTCCTCCTTGAAGCTGTATCCATTTTTTTTTCTCTGAAATGGGAGCGGTACTCTGCTTTCTGGTACTTTTTACCACTATCCTGCGGCAGGCATGTGGGAGTCATGGCAACTTTATGCATGCATTTCTCATCTGCCATATTTGATAGCTGTTTGGTGCTTCATGTTTACTTCGTCAGTTAACATGGCACATGGGCTATTTTGCATAGGTGAATGTTTCAGAATGCGTTTTTGGATGAATGAGGAGAAATAAAGTAATGAAAACTAAATATATTTGAAATGAATCAGTTACAAAGATAGAAATCATGTACATGTGTGCATCTACCATGGGGAGCATTGGGGTTATGAAGTGACCGATCAATGCTGAAAACAGCAATTACATACACATTTCTGTTTGTGCCTGCGCTATTGTCAGTCACTAAAGCTGCAAAGAATACACCTCAGGTAATAAGCCCTGTAGTGGTTAGTCTTCATTGTCAACTTGATGCGCTTTGAAGCCAGCATGGAAACACTCTAATAACGTCTGTGAGGGACTTGCTAGATTACATTAGGTGAGGTGGAAAAGCATTCCTGAAGTGGCACTGTTCCATGAGCAGGGGCGTGGCCTGAATAAAAGGAAGGAAGCAAGCTGAGCATCAGTAGTCAGCTCTCCTGATTGTGATGCAAGGTGACCGTGAGTACTTACTGCCATGGCTGTCCTGCCAAGATGGACGGTACAAACACAGAGGACTGCTCCCGGGGCTTTCCAGGGCCCCTAGATGCAGCAGCAAAAAACACCAGAGAGGCCTTGTGGTGCCCATGGAACAGAAGACGTTGAGATGCCCCTGGCTGTAGCCATGCAGTGCTGCCCAGGCAGGGTGGACGCCAATACGATGAGCAAACATGGTGGAGAGATGACCGCGATAGCGAAGCAGAACAGTCTGTGTGCCATGAGCAGAAGCAGAACTGCAGAGGTGATGGTGGTGAGAAACAGTACTGTGTGAGTAGCCTTTGAGGCCACCTGAGGCCACGGGGATGACCTGCCTGTCCTGCCACTGAAGGCCATGTCTGGGTCTGTGGCCCTCCAAGAGCAGGGTTTGGGATGATATCAGTGGCCCATGTCATCACCAAAGGCCGTGTGACATCCTTGGTCCAGACTGCCACTTGGGTCCATGTTGATGACTGAGGACTGTGCAGAACTTGCCCTACCCCTCACTGGCTCCAAACCTTGCCTGGCAGCATGGGAGAGTTGGCACCTGTGCGTAGGTGAACTAACGCTGAAGGTGCGGTAGATATTCCATTCAATTCTTTGCATTCACATTTAAACCCGCATAGAAATAATAATAATACCAACAATAAATAATATCCATAAAGAACTTTAAGGGCATCAAGATGTTTTACTTATTTATTTTCTATCCAGGCCTCAATTTCTCCTCCCTCCTCTTGTACCATTCCCTCTCTCTGAGTTCCCATTCTGTTCACCGCCCCCCCATTCACTCTCCCCCTGTTTCTGTTTAGGAAAGGGCAGGTCTCCCATGAACATCAACAAAACATGGTGCATCAAGTTGCAGTAAGAATAAGCACCTCCCCATGTATTATGGCTGGGCAAGGCGATCCAGTATGAGGAGTAGGGTTCCAAAAGCCAGTAAACTAGTCAGAGACAGACCTTGCTCCCATTCTTAGAAGTCCCACAAGAGGACCAAGCTACACAACTGAAACATATATGTGGAACGCCCAGGTCAGTCCTATGCAGGTTCCCTGATTGTCACTTCAGTCTGCAAGCCCTTATGAGCCCAGACTAGTTGATTCTGTGGTTTTCTTGTGATGTCCTTGACCTCTCTGGCTCCTATAATCCTTCCTACCCCCTCTTCACCAGGATTCCGTGACTTCCACCTAATGTGTGGCTGTGGGTCTGCATCTGTTTCCATCAGTTGCTGAAAAAGTCTCTGATAACACCTGGGCTAGGTGTCAATCTGATCACAAGAGATGGCCAGATACATGTCTGCCATTGCTATGAGTCTTAACAGTGGTCATCACTGTCGATTCCCATGAGATTCCCTTGGGCGACGTTTTTAGCTGACACTGAAATGTCCCTCCTTGCCAATGGTCACTTTCAGGATCTCCTCCTCCCTCCAGCAACCTGATCTTTCAAGTTTCTATACCTACCTATCTCAGTTCACTCACCAAATCCCTTCTATTTCGCCTTCCCAGGGAGGGTGTCCTCCCACGAACCCTCCTTGTTACCTAGTCTCTGTGGGTCTGTGTATTGTAGCATAGTTTTTCTTTATTTTACATCTAATGTTCACTTATGAATGAATTCATACTATGCTTGTCTTTCTCAAACTGGGTCATCTACCTCACTCAGGATGATTTTTTTCTAGTTCCATCAATTTGTCTTCAAATTTCCTGTTGTCCTTGTTTTTAACAGCTGAGTAAAACTCCATTGTATAAATGTACCACATTTTTTAATCCTTTCTTCACCTGAGAGACACCTAGGCTGTTTCCTGAATCTGGCTATAATGAACAAAGCTGCTATGAAAAGAGTTGAGCAAGTGTCCATATGGTATGGTGGAGCAACCTTTGAGGAGATGCCCAAGATTGCTGTAGCTGAGTCTTGAGGTAGGTCGATTCCCAGTTCTCTGAGAACCTGTCATACTGATTTCCAAAGTGGCTGTACAAGTTCACACTCCCACCAGCAGTGGAGGAGTGTTCCCTTACTCCACATCCTCTCCAACGTAAACTTGGTGTTTTTATCTTAACCATTCTGACAGGTGTGGGTAAGATGGTATATCAAAATCCTTTTGATTTGCATTTCCCTGATGGCTAAGGATGTTGAAAAATTCTTTAAATATACTGTAGTGACATTTCATTTGTATTTTAATAAATAAAACTTGCCTGAAGTTCAAAGAGTAAAACAACTGCACTGACCAGCCTTACACACCAGGCAGTGGTGACACGCACCTTTAATCCCAGTAGCCACACTAGTTTGCCAGTGAAAGTGAGCAGTAGTAAGGCTCACCTTCAATCCCAGCCCTAGAGAAGAATTTAAGATGGGAGGAGACAGCTCTCACACACAGTCTCATTCTGAGATTCCTGGAGGTAGGATCACCATTCCTGACTTAGGCAAAAGTAAGAACTAGTGGTTGGCTTTTTGTTTTTCTGAGCTTCAGGTTGAACCCCAATTTCTATCTCTGTGTTTTTATTAATTGTGTTACTAAAAAAAGCTACCTCTGTTATTGTTATTCTTCTGTTGAGAATTCTCTGTTTAGATCTATGCACCATTTTTAAAATTGGATCATGTGGTTTGTTGATACATAGTTTCTTGAGATTTTTATATATTTTTGGAGATAGGCTTCTGTCAGATGTGGGTGGTGAAGATATTTTCTCACTCTGTAGGCTGCTGTTTTGTCTTATTGACAGTGTCCTTTGCCTTACAGAAGCTTTTTCAATTTCAGGAGGTCCCATTTATTAATTGTTGATCTCAGTGTCTGTGCTACTGGTGTTATATTCAGAAAGTGGTCTCCTGTACCAATGCATTCAAGGCTCCTTCCAAATTTCTCTTCTATCCGCTTCAGTGTAACTGGATTTATGTTGACTAGGACTTGACTTTTGTGCAGGGCAATAGATATGGATTTATTTGTATTCTTCTACGTGCCTACATCCAATTATTCCAGCACCATTTGTTGAAGATGCTTTCTTTTTCCATTGTTTAATTTTGCCTTCTTTATCAAAAATCAGGTGTTCATTGGTGTATTGGTCTGCGGATTTACATAAGGGCCTTAGATTTGATTCCATTGATCCACCTGTCTGCTTTTATGCTGTGCCCCCTTTTTAATATTCCATAGTTAATAAGGTGACTTCTTCTGTATGATATCTTAAATTTGCTATCAAACAAAAGATTAATATTTTCCACCTGACATTGTTTTTATGCTTCAGAAAACTCTCCTCTTCCTTCTTGCTATATAGTTCAATAAACTTTCATTATTGCTATTTTTAAATTATTAACACTTTATTGTCAATGATATAATGTCCATGTAACTCATTGACCAGCACACTTACCTAAATTACTATGTTCTTTCATGAGTATAAAAATAAAACATTCTTCATTGTTTAAAATCCTGTGCCAGAAGGTTTTGAAAAATAAAAGTAATTCTGAATGGTCACAGCCGTGATCTTTCTCCAAAGATGTGTCATTCTATTATTGGTGTAGTGCCAGATGCACTTGTCACCAACACTCCAGCTTATGGCCTGAGCAGCCCTAGGCAAAATTGATGCCTCTCACTGGTGTTCTTACCCTGTGGGAAGTAAGATAAGAACATCTGGGGCCTTCTCTTGCTACAGCTGATATTTTGGTGTCATTATAAAATGGGTTATCATGTGTGAATGGGTAGAATATTTAAATGCTATATGAATATAAGATAAAATTTCAATATTGAGACATACCCAAAGATCTGTAAGTTAAGGCTATTTTTTCTCGAGCAATTTCAATTCACTCAGTAGTTTAGCCAGTATTAAATAATTAAGATTACATGTGGGAACTTAAATACTCCGGAGACAAAGTGTGTCTCTCTGCAGAGACACCCAAATGAGAGCCAATCAACAATGTAATTCAAGAATGTGCTGTACACACGTGCTGCTGGGTGGCCTTCAGTGTCTAAGACAGCAGTCTTACAAACCTCCACATAACTGCGCTTCTTGCATCTTTCATCCTTAGTCACCAGAAGAGAAAGCTAGTCTCTCAGTCTTCTGTTCTGTGATGTCTTCATTTGGCCAGTTTCTTTCTTCTTCCGAAACTATTGTGTCTGTCATCCTGTGTCCTCTAAACTAATAGTCTTTTGATAATGATTTTCACAGATCATATAAATATTTCCTGTGTCGTGTCTCCTCCATTTTTATATCAACCAAAATAAAGTTAGGGCTCAGGTTCCCCTGAAGACTTTTCCATTCCAGTTGTGGACATTCAATCTTGATGGTCTTTACTCTGCATCCTAGAAGGGGTAAATTATCTGAGCTCCCCACTCCTGCCTCAGACATACCCAGCTTTTTACCTGAATGCAAAATCTTTGACCATTTCCTTATCCTCAAATAAAGCCTGTCTCCCTGAGCCTCCTGATCACTTTCCCTTTGTTGAACATTTTGATAAGATAACTCATGGTTTTCCTTTACATTACAATCCACACCATAAGACAAAAACATCATCTTTTGTGGAAAATTATCAAAAAATCCTTAATAGTACTTACCATAATTTAAAGCTCGAAAATGATATTTTATTAAAATTACTGACAAACTTATAGTATTTATAGCATTTTTATATTTAACTTTTTTGATTATTTGGGAGTTTCACATCAAGCATCCCAATTCTGCTCATCTCCCAGTCCCCCATATCCTTCTTTCATCTCTGCCGTGCCCCCCACAATAAGAAGCAAATAAAAGTAAGCAAGCAAGCAAGCAAAACCAAAAACAAAGAACAAACAACAAAACAAAACAGAATAAAACCCATAACAACAGAAAAATCTCTTTGCTTCTCCTCTTTCCATCCTCTCCAACACTCTTCATTTGTGATGGTTGTATTAGAAAATTCCCTTTTCCAACCCAAAAGAAACTCAATTTCTCCATTTTCTCCTAAAATAATGAAACAAATAGCTATAGTCAGCATTGTAAAATGGCTCAGTTGCTGGACTGTGCTTGTGCAAACCATAGCACATGCAACAAGAAAGGAGCTTTGTAAAGGTAATCATCTACAGAGAAACACATGGGCTGCTGAGATGGTTCATAGACAAAGGAAACCACCAAGCCTGAGTACCTATGTGTGAGCCCCAGAACTTGTGCAGTGGAAAGAGAAAATGAGTTGCCTTAAGTTGCCCCCAATCTTCACAAATGCACTCAGAATGCCACCTAATAAATTAATGTAAAGGATTTTTTGGAAAAAAGATATGAATAAGCAATGGTTATTATAGAATAACAGGATGTATGGGTTTGAATGATGTGTTCAGATATTTCAATGTAGGAATGTATACAAAAAATAATTTGGGAAAGCCAAATAAATTAGTCTAATGGCACATTTGCATGAAAATGTCAAAATAAAACTATTACTTTGCATCATACTGTAAAAGTTAACAAAAATCCAAGCCTGCCTGGTGTGTGGCTAACACTTGTAATTCCAGTACTCAAGAGGCTATGAGAGGCAGATCTCTGTGAGTGGATGGTCGAACTGTGCTACAAGTAAATTCTGGGGCAGCCTGCGATAGTATGAGACCCTGCTTCAAAACCGCAACAAATCCTGAGCTGGCGATGGCTTATCATACACAACGGCCTGGGTCTAATCCCCAGCAGGCCATAAAACTGTTTGTGATAGATCCTGCCTCTCTCTGATCACAATACTGGACAGCCATAGTCCAGAGGATCAATACCAAGAACACTTTTGTCTGAACATTCCTCTTGAAAGCCTTCACCAAGAAGCTGAAGGAAAAGATTCCTCAGGTCATACAGATTCTCTTCCTCGTCGTCGAGTGCTGCCATCTGCTGACCCTTAAACATCCCACACTGCTCATACCAAAATAGCTGAGAGCAGAAGTCATATTCTATTTATTTATTTTGAGGAATTACCTGCATGATGAGTATACTGTGCCTGCATCGTGGAAGAGACTTCCAAGAGTCGCTGGATTGAGTTTCCTATGTTCACACCCCTAGGGGTTCTATCAGAGGCAGTCTCCCATGAGCAGCCGAGCCAAGTACACACTTCGGGATTTCAAGTGCCTCCTCTTCCTAAAAGCTGTAAAAGATGCCAGGCTCAGCCACTTACTGGCTGGGAGTGACCTTTCTGCTCTGTGTTTACTCTACTTGGCAGCTTCTGACTCTTTCTATGCCCCAGTAACTGTGCCTACCTGAAGAAGGCAGTTTGTTAAACCTCCTGGTAGGAGCAGGGCAGTTTGGTCCATTTCTAACCAATAAAAGTTTAATGGAGTTTCAACGTTAAGTCCTATCTCATAAGGGCTCATAGTGTACATACATACGCATATGCACACACACACACATACTCACACACACACTCCCCACTCAATGTAATGTAACTGTAACATATCTGTTTCCAGCTAATCTGAGCTTTTCCCACATGCTTCCTGTACAATACAGGTCAAAATGACTTCTGCAAAGAAAAGGCAAAACCATGTATAAGAATCATGAGTTCTAGAAGTTTTAGGAAAGCAAAGCCTGGGCTTTCTGAATTGTTTAAATCCCCAAAGAAATCCTTCAAAGCTCACATGGTGTGGTCAATGACTTTCTTGTAGAAATAATTTTTTACCTTCTCGGTGAGTTCACGATAGACCTTTCAGTTTTCTCATAGAAAACCACTACTCTGAAGTCAGTCAGCACCGCAGCATCCTTCTTCCCGCTTTAGACCTATTGACCATCAGCAGTATGGACCAGGGTCAATAGTGAGCATTTCCATGGTGATGGACAGGTGTGCACTTGGACATGGACACCATGACAGGGAGGCTACGTAGAAACTCTGTCTTGGCTGGACATTAGCACTGCCTGGAGAGCTTTTGAAGATGAAACACATGGACTCCCTCCCTGTCCTACACTGACTCAAATTCTCCTAATTAAAGTTTTCTAAGTGCTTCTTCAAAACAAAAATATCCATATCAGAAATATAAATATTTTCTTGATTATTAATAATAGCTACTATGAATTAAATATTTGTTAAGAAAATTCCATGGTAGCATGTTATTCGATTCTTACATTGACTCCATGAGACCGATTTGATTATGAACCAGCTGTGGTTGATGCTAGTTTTCACAGCTTAAAGATTCTAAGAAAGCTACAAAACAAGGAAGTTGTCAGACTTGGACTAGACCAGTGTTGTCTGGTCTAAGGCTACTTCATTTTCTTCTTGGTCCTATATAATCAGGGTCCCCTTGTTAACATAAATTTACAGATACTGATTTAAATGTGTTGACAAATTTCCTTCCTGTCTTTGGCAAGTGTACAGATTATAAGAATTATATTTGAGATCTTTATTTTTTTCGAGGTAATTATTGATGTAGACTTAATTCTCTAGAAATTGAGATTACATGCATTTGATAAGGGGTGGAAGTTTACTATCATATGTCATGGCTAAGCTTGACACCAGAGACATGGTCCTCAGTTATAAAGATGATTGTTTTTGGTCACCGTATGAGCTAGGATGTTCCTCATTGTCCCTCTTGGCACAGTTTGGGAAAACTATGTCTTACCACATATGTCATGTTGAAATAGTCTAATTGGATGGCATTCAGTATCCACACATAAGCCTGGATTTAAGCAGAAGTCAGCTTTGCCAGGTACTTAGCATAATGCAGGAGGACAATAGGGGTCAAAAATACATGGATGGATGAAGCGCAGGACTCAGTACCAATCATGAGAGGCCATGTGGAATCAAATGGAATGTAATAAGTTAGGCCAACCCTGTAGCCCTTGGCCCCTAACAGAGCAGTGGTCTTAAGCTATAGTTACTGACCATGTGATCTCCCCTGCTATGGTTCAACGATTCCTGGTTCTGCTGGTGATCTCTGATCATTTGAACATTAGGTATTTTTTAAACCCCACATCCATCTCCAACATGTTGGATCTTTTCTATTGTAGACATCCTTCACTAGCTGCTCTTAAGACAGCATCTTTAATTATGATTTCCTGATCCATGTCCACCTCTTCTCTCTTCTTCTTTTCCCCAATACCAGTAAGGAAATCAAACGCCTTGCCTTTCTATTTCTTCTTTCTGCATACTTGTTCTTTGTTTATGGTTACTGAATACATCCTACTTTTTCTCACGTACCAACAAAGTCTCATTTTGTCTAGAGATTATTCTTTCTTTCTTCTGTTAAGGAATTAGTCACTTAAAACATAGGGCCTTTAACCTTCCACCTGGCCTTGTTGCTTTGTTTGTGTCAAGCAGCTACAGGAAACACGCCAGTGTGATGAGAGGGACGCTGTAGTGATGGTGCTGTGTGTGTTTACTTTCCCTGGTTGTCTCCAGATCTGGATGGAAGCCTGTGGTTTGGGGATGCCTGGTCTCTAGATAGCCAAGCTTTACTGCGATAAGAAAATTGTACACAGAGATTAACGCTAATAGCTACAAGGGGAAATTACATTAACGCCGCAATTAAGACGAAGGTTTACATACACAAGGAAATGGATGGCTTCTTCATGGAATCAGAATCATTTCTAGAGGGGCTTAGCACTGACATCTTTAGGACAAATGCCTAGATAAAAATAATTCAGGCTCCTCTTATCAACATACTCTCTCCCTCAATTACATGGGAGTATTTTACCACCAACTATATTAGAATAATAGGCATGAGACATACACTAACATACTGCAAAGTTTTGTATTGTTTCTGTTTAATTCGCACCTTTGTGATTCTGCTTCTAGCTACATGGCTAAGAAATGAGGCCTATGGGAATAAGATCTGTTGTTAAACATTTACTGTGCTGAAATGCCTTGCTAAGGTAGTGACCGGTGGTTCTGTCAGGATAATAATGTATCAAAATAACAAACATTTTCCTTCCTATGAGCATCTACTAAAAATTCTTTAAGCACATACCTAAGAAGTTATAGGTGTTGGCTGCAGATTCAGCTGACACTGAATTCTGGCTCTTTAACTTTCTGGACACTGTACTAAAAGCAAGCGCTCCACTTTTATTACTAGTAAGTCAAAGGTATTTCCCGTGTCTGACTAACCACAGAACCACAGAGAGTTCTAGATTAGTCTTTGAAACTATTGTTGCCCCTGGGGAAGGAACGTGACATGAACAAAAGGAATGTGGTCCTACTGACTGTGGAAAGTGAAGCTGTTCTTTGATTTGTCCATCAGTGCCCAGAACATAGCCATTGTTCCTGAGTGAAGATTGGGGCATCTGCCTCTACTACATTGAGAATGTCTAGTTTCTAGACTTACAGGATTGGCAGGTACACTTAAGACCGGCGTTGAGCCATGTCATTCAATCCCACAGAGCTACCTGCCTCTTCACCCACTTCCAACTTAGTCGCTTCCGTTCAACACACATGTCCATAACACTGTAATTCTTCACTTAGCTGCCTTGCACATTAGAGTCTAAGCTCCTTGGGGCAGCAGCCACATTTACTTGTGCTAGTGCCACTGATTCTGGTCCACTATCCTTGCATTTGAATAACACTTAAGTGTTGTACTGGAATACAAGTTTCTTGCAGGAAGTGTTTGCGCCAGTATGTTTGCAGTGCTAATCTGTAGGGTGATGTCTGCTTCATACCATACTGGTTAAGCATATGTAGGTGAATCCTGTGGTGGCTGTGCTGATCTTGACAGTTTCTGAAATTGCAGATTTTATAGTATTCAGTGAAAGAAGAGTTCACTGGCACAACAGACCACAAAAGCTAGATTAAACTTTTTTATTTCTCTTAATTTTTAAAGTAGCAATCAATGTCTATCATTTAATTTTCATAATTAAAAAGATATAAATAAAAAATGCTTCTTACAGACTTTTAAAAATCTCATTACTTTACTTGTTTCTATAATAGCAAAATGGTTTTTCTATATCATTGATTTTCTATTATAATGAAAATGCAGATTAATGAGAGGGCATTTTTACAAGATTTACCTGAAGCAAATGCTGTAAGATTAAGAAACCGAAACATACTATTTTTTTCTTTTTATGTTTTTGGTTCAGAAAAAAAGGTCTTTCCCCAAGACGGGAGAGAGTGCATATCTTAAGTGGCAGGCTGTTCCTCACCACAGCTGTTAGGGTTCTGGTGACTTCTGGTATCAAAATCCTTCAGCTCACATTCTTTTGCTCGCTACAGGCTTCAGGAGCATTCTCCAGGAAGGGGACCCATCAATCTTCTTTTACATGCCATCTGGTGAAGGAGTAAAGCCACCTGTGGTCAAGAACTGAGCAGATCCCAAACTCTCAGTGAGAGGCAGTCTGCATTGAAGCCTCTGCACAGGATTCTGGAAGGAACAGATGCCTGTCCAGGTATCATGTTCAAAATCAGGTCAAATTACTACTCAAGTCTTCCTTGTCCATTTTGTGCTGCCTTAACAAAATACCCGAGACTAACTAATTAGAAAGAACAGGACTTTTGGGTTCTCTGTTTAGAAAACTGAGACATCATTTACTGATGTCTATCTTGTGTATTCTCACAAGGAAACCAAAGAACGGCAGGAGTGAAATAATAGAAGGGAGCTGAACCCCCTTTTGAGAGAGCCCACTCTTGCAATAATGAACCCACCCTTGTGATAAGTACACTAATCCATCCTTTACGGTGGAGCTCTCGTGACCCTATCCAGCCTTTGTCTCTGGCTTGTTGAACTGGTAATCAAGTTTCCATTACATGAACTTTGATGAGCAAAGAGACAGCCTTGCCTGGGCTTTCAAAGTAAGACCAGATCCTCTGTTCCAGATGCCGTGGGCTTTCCATTTCACCCCATCTATGGAATTGTTAAAACACATATAACACAGATAGATAGTGAAGAAATAAGGCACCGGGCAGCAACCTGTAGTCTATGGTGACTCTAAAGTGGGCTTTATTGGTGAATAAAAAGAATACTGAGATAGAGCATTGCCATATATAGTGAATCGATTTTTATATTTATTAATTCATCTCAAACATTTGAAACAAGGAAATTAAAACTTGAATGAATGGGTAGAACTAGTCTGTGGTGTATTTACAATTGAGGACAGTGCTGTTTATATCGCTTCAAGTTGTTTAAGCAGGCTGTTCTTCAAATGCTGTCACATGCTTTCAGAGGCACATGACCTCATCTAATCTCTTCTATGATAGGCAGAATAATGGCTCCCTCTTATGCCCACACCCTCATCCCCTGTGACTATATTACTTTACATGTATACAATGTTTTTGGATATGATTCAGCTGATAACTTCAAGAAGGAGAAATTATTTTAGATTATCCAGGTAGTTCCTCCAGTGTAAGATTCCTTCTTTGGGAAAGGGGACCCTATCTGCATAGAGGCAGATAGAAGTAATCCATGAAATATGATGGCCTTGGGCCAAGAAAAATTTATGTCCTCCAGAGCAGGTGAAAACAGCAGAGTGTTCCTAGGCCTAGCAGGTGAAGGCAGCAGCATGACCTTTAGACCTATGAGTCTTTCAGCACTCCTATTTTAGCTACATGAGAAGCATTACAAAAACCTTACTTCCGGAAGCACAAGATACTAGATCTGTGTTATTTCAAGCAACTACTATTGTGGCAATGTGTTGCAGAAGGTACAGGAAACTAACGTAGATATGAGAATCAAATCTCAGTCTCGGGAGAAGATGTGGAAATAGGCTTTGAGGTGCTGCAAGGGCCCAAGAAAAGTGTAAATGCTAAAGTGATCAGTCTGATGACAAAATGTGTCTGAATGCCAAGAGGATGCAACAAAAGAAAATTCCCAAGAAGCTGCGCAAGAGGCATGATCCGAAGAGGCAAGGGAGTGCTAAGCTTTGCCATCATTCAAGTTTCTAACCCCATAATGACATGGATGCAAACGTTTCTAGGACAAGGAGAAATTGCTGGTTATCAGCAAGCATATCTAATCATATAAAATATAATCTAACCACCAAAAATATTTGATGCCCACCAATTGACTGTTCTTTATCAACCTCCCTTCTTGGTTAGTCTCCAGCTCCACATTTCCATTCTATTCTATTTGGTCTGACATAGATCCAAGAGGAATTCAGAAAAACAAACATTGCATATTTGGGATTCTACAAGTCAGAAAATCTTAGACAAAAGATCTTTAATTTTATTTTTAAAAAACATGTGTAAATGATTAAATACAAATTATCAATATGAAAATTTGGGCTTATTTCCTTTGCTCTTAACTTTTAAAATGCAAGCATAGTCAGTAATTAAAGTACATCTTTCAATCTGTATCAAAGCTCCCAGCCTCAGGGGACACCACGGAAAAAGACGCAGAAAGAGTGTAAAAGACAGAGTTTGGAGAGGAATGCTGTGAAATTTGGTCCTCTGAACATGACATAGTCATAGCTCAGGAACTCATTACTGCTGTGTTCCCTGCAGATGAGACCATTACCATTTTGTCATGCATGGGGGTGGGGCTCATGTGGTCTTGCCCCTCAGGGAGGGTCTGTGGACAATTAAAAGCTCCTCTGTGGAAAGGTCAGTCCCCTGAGTGGTGTAACCACTGAGAAATTCCATTGTTCCAGTGAATAACTCCCACTCCTGCTCATGAAAGGAAGTTTAACCAACCTCTATGAGGCAGAAAAACAGAAAGACAGGAAATAAGAAGGAAGGGGGTTTGAGAGAAGGAAATGCATTTTGGTAGAGGGAAAATGAGAGACCATAATGAAAATTAAAATGACCAAAACTGAGTATGTTCCTGTATGAAATTGTCAAAGAATAAAAATTCCCAAAGGCCATCTCAAGCTAGTTAATCCTGCTTCCACCACCATGCCTACATTTACCAGTGCCTTTCATTGTATCCGGTGTTACATATTCAAGTCTCTGCTTTAGTTTTTCTTAATCTATGAAATGCTGATATTCATACTAATTTCATGCCATTGTCTTTGGAAGTACATTAAGTCAGATGTAAAGCTTTGAACAGAGTTTGACATAAATCTCAAAGGAAGATAATATTAACATTAACTATGTCATTGGCATGAACTAAGTTACTAAGAACTATTGACTGAATTCTGGGAATAAGGACATCCATGATGCATTTATAAAAGAGATCTCAAGTCACAAACTGTGTCTTGTAAGACTGGGTGCTGCCAGAATTTTATTGCCCTTAATCTAATGATCTGGCCGTGTACTGAGCAGTAGCAGCAGACAATCAACCTTCATGAACTGTAAGGTTCAGATGTTTCTTTTCTCATCCGCTCACCATATTTATTTGGTAATTTACCAATATGAGCCTCATCAGCTGTACACCAAACAGTCTTACTTCCTGCCTACTCTGTGTTTTTGAAGTCCATTTTCATAATTTTATCGGAACCCAGTGTTTATAGGGTGTCACTCCCCAGTGAGACTCTTTGCTCTTCCAAGGCAGATTCTAGTCTTATTTATCATAAAATGTTTTACTCCAAAATCAATGATTACAAAAATAAAGGAGGATTATAAAAATTTAGTTGGCATAATCTGAGCCATAAACATACTTCATGAGTCCGGATCTCTTAGAGAAACTGTTGCAATAGAATATGAATATATTATATATAGTCATCCTATCTACACATGATCAGTTCTTGACACCAAGTGTCTTGTGGGTGAGCTGTCTCACACCAAAGAGGCTGAGACCACAATAGGTTCACAACACATGGAGGCTGTGGGCCTTAGCGGTCCCAATCTGGCCCAAAGACCTAGGGGTTTCTTGAAGAGCCTCTGGTCCTCAGTCAAAAGAAGAAGCCTGGAGATGCTGGATCTAATATCAGGAAAAGAGCTAGCATCGTCAGAGTAAAGAGGGAGCTAAGAAGAGGAAGTAGGCTTCTGCCATGCTCCTTTCTACTGAGCTGCATCTAGAAGGTGCTTTCTTCTTTTGTTTAGGGTGGGTCTTCCCATATCTCAAGGCAATTATGGAAATGCTTCGTGGGAGGCTTGCTACTGAGGTGACTCTAATTTGTAGCAATTTAAAACCAACCACCATATAAACCTAGTTCCTGAATATGTGGATCTATAGTTTTTTTTTTTATTCTTGACTCTGAATTAAACCAGTAACAAATCCTGCCTCTCTTAGTTTTGCTAATTGCATGCGATAAGATTATAAAACAATAAATACTTTGACTATGTCCACACTAAGCAATAAATTAGCAAGATTATTAGAGAAGCCTCATTCCCTTCTGCTTGCAAATAGCTCTGCCAGCCAGGCTTTACAGTTCAGACTTCACTGTGCTGATGGCTACTGGCTTATCAGAAGAAAAATGAAATTAAACCTCAAGAGCATTGGTTTTCTATAAGCAGCCAGTGAGCAAAAGCATCCACTTTTCAATAATCACTCCAAAAGCATAGTTACTGTTTTTCACTGACATCACTCATGTAAATAAATTTATAACCATCATAAAGAAAATTAACAAAAAGTGCTTTTATAATTTATAGTCTAATAGCTATTAAAACACATCATAAAAAGTTTATGAGCATGAGAACATTGGTATACAATATTTCAAAACATGTTGAAGCCATTGCATTTTCAGAATGGAGTTATCAATTACCAACAAGAACATACTTCATTTAATCACCCTATCTACAAATTGACAGTTTAGACAGTCACTAAGCATGCAGAAATCTGGCAAGTAGAAAGAAAAACTGGAAAGTGAAAAACCTTTGCATAAATGTCTTTATTTTGCTGCAGCCTGGGAGAGAAGCTGCAGTTGCTAAGGGAAAAATACGTGAGACAGCACGTGGTTGGATGTGTAGCTAACCTCAACAATGCCAGCTATTCAAATAACAACTTTGAAAACATATTAAAACGCAACAAAAAATATTTTCTTCCTTTGAAAACTACCTAGACTACACTTTCCTCATATCCGCGGGAGATGTGCTGCCAACCAGAAAGCAAGCTCTGTCTCTTCTGTTTGCAAGTGGGATCTCCATTGATGTATAACATATTTTGGGATACAAAGGAGAAGAGACTCAGAATTGCCAGGGTGCTTTTGCTCTGAGCAATGTTTTCCTTCTCCTTGGTTTTGTAGCCTGCCAAGCTTGTCACACTCTTGGCAGATACAAGGCAACCTTTCCTGAAACATCTCTTGGAGATGGTTAATCCCACTAGAAGCCTCTATTACCTAGCAATATAGAGAGCAAGTGATTTTTATTGTTGTTATTAATTAATGAGTTGAACTGACATTTGGAATGTGTGGTGTACAAACAGCCAGAGTGATCTTCTCTTGATAATCTAAAAACTTAAAAATACTTAGAATATGTTGGAGGAGGATCCTAGTTTGTTGAAAGAGCCAAATTTTATAATCTAAATATCTCCACTGTTTCACTTGTTTGGTTCAGAGTCTGAACCAAAGACTTCTTTTTTGAAAATATTTTATTTTTATTTTTAATTATGTGCATATGTGGAGGAAAAGGTTTCTGCACATGAGTGCCGAGCTCACAGAGGCCAGAAGAGGGCATCAGGTCACCTGTATTCAGAGCTAAGTCAGCCCCAGTGGCTGCTGGGAGTGGAACACCAGCCCTCTACAAGAGGTGCAGGTGATTTTAACCACTGAACCATTGCCCAGCCCCCAAATACACTTCTGTATAAGGGCAGGTAATAAATTGCTTTGTGGCACTGAGGGCCATGTATACTCTTCATTGCTATGCCATTGTTCCTCTTTCTCTTCACATTTCGCCCTTATCCTTCTTAACATATTCCTCTCTGTACTGCACCCCAACTTCTTTACTTGTGGGGTATACAAAACAGTTGCAAGCTAGAGTTTGCCTGCTGGTGTCTCTTGCTGATTATTGAATCAACTCCACCAAACGTTTGAATATTGTCATGCTATCATAAAGCTCTAGGTATTCCAGAAAGAGATGAATAAAGAAACAAGCATACAGTAGTATATACCATATAGTATAGCTTCTATCTGACCCACTCTTCAAAGGAAGGGCAACTTATAACCATCTTCAGATCGGCATATAGGAAGGAGACTTACAGGTGAATTGTTTCTAGGAAGATACTGCTACAGGAATTACATTCCTGTCTAAGATAAGTTGAATATTGATACAAGTTCATATTATAATTGTTATATTGAGTACACTCCTATTTTTGTTACAATATTCATGCACATACGCAAAATTATTCTGTCATATTGTATGCATGCATGTTTTTACCTGTTTAAGATATTTTTGTATATTGATGAAATTTTAGATTATATTTATATATTTCATTATACATTTCTACCTCTGATTAAGATACACACACACATATATATAGTTTATATATATAGTTTACATTTTGAGGTCTTTGTTCTCATTTGATGCACATCTGTTTGATATTAAGATTTACAAGTCAAGAGTCACCCATGTTTGTCATACTTATAGTTAGGCTAGTCAGATTCTCTAGATGCACAGAGATTGTACTCCACATAGATAGGTAATCTTCAAACATTTCATTTTCTCCAACATTGCAAATGAGACTTTGGGTGATTGCCCAGGGAGCCAGCTGCCTCTGTCATTTCTTATACGTTTTGGAAGTTACTTGCTTGCACTTCCTGCTTACTCAGGCAATATTATTTTCCTTCTCAGGTATTTGATGGGGTTAAAAACTAAACAGTCATAGCTACTTTCCTCTCATAATTTAACTAATACATTTTAGTATAAGACTTAGACTCCTCAGAATAGGACAGCTATTGAAATAATCTCTGTTATTTGCTAATTACCTTACGCTGGACATTTAGCATATGTTTCTTGCTTGATATGGTTCATGTTGGTTGTAGTTCTATTTTGTTTATATTTTTGCCTTTTCTTTTTCCTGGACAATGCTTGGTGTTTGTCCTTATTGTATACAGTTTTGTATTGTGTTTGGAATTCTCTTATTTAGACAAATGGGGTAGGTGTTGTGGAAATTTATTCAGCCAATAGCCTTTTGGGTATTGGCACATTAGGATGTGGTCTGAGGTTCTGTAAGTGTAGACAAAAAGAGTGTTCATGCTCTCTTTCATGGGTGGTGGTGAGGCTTCTATTTGCAGCTTCCAGTGTCCACATAGGACCATGGCTTTTTACCCTTATTTTTTTCCCTCAAAAAAATAAATACTTGTTATCCTTTATCCTGGGCTCTTGTGGGCCTCTTTAATGATAATTACAAGAGACCTGTGAAATGGGCCAGAAAGCAAAGAAAAATCTTAGAGTTACTGAGCAATCACAGCTTTTTGCCCGGCTTGAGCACTTGAAAGAGTAGAGAGAGCAAGATGAAGACAGCATTAGAGTTAAGGTGAGAAAGACTCTACTCATCCCATGACAAAGTTTGGCTTCATACTCAGGGGCCACAGGATGACACCGAGACATGATAGTTAGTAAAGGCCATCCAGTGAACAAATGCAGCTTGTTTAAAGATAGCTTGGGTAGCGGGCAGTGGTGGAGCACGCCTTTAATCCCAGCACTAGGGAGGCAGAGACAGGTGGATCTCTCTCTCTGTGAGATCTACAGAGTAGGTTCTGGGTCAGCCAGATTTACACAGAAAAGCCCTGTCTAGAAAAACAAACAAACAACAACAACAATGTAGTGAACGGGGAGCAGGCCCTGCTTTTCGTCCCGCCCGGCTCCCGCACGGCTAGCTTATAC
>LOEQ01002486.1:4832-16053 GCA_001685075.1 Bramus lutescens
TACATGGGAAGTAGAAAAAGACAAGATCTCCCGAGTAAATTGGGAGCATGGGGATAATGGGAGAGGGTAGAAATGGAGGGGGAGGAAGGGAGGGGAGCAGAGAAAAAATATATAGTTCAATAAACGCAACAAAAAATAGATTATTGGGGACCAGACAAGGAACTGTGGGTAGACATACGGACTCTACTTCTTGGTGTGCACATTTTCATATAACCCCTCCCCTGAGTATCAGTGGGACCTGTGACCTGCTTTTAACCAAAACGATGTGCAAGATGGTGGGATGCCACTCTTACTATGCTGCATCAGAAAGACTGTGCCTTAGGGGAATAAAATGTTGTTGGTTTAATGGCATAGTGTCATAGTGAAAAAAACTTGTTGCAAAGGAATGCCAGGTGCCCTTAGAAAGTATGGGCAACCTCTAGGAAGTGAGGGCAGGTTCCCACTGACAGCTACAAAGGGTCATGATACAGCTGAAAAGAAATGATTTGTGTTTATATCCCGAATGAGCTTGGAAGTGCATTCATCCATAACTAACACTCAGACAATAAAAATGCAGCCCAGGAAATACCCCGTTTAGACACTTGAGGTACCCTGAGTGGAGGAGCTATTTAAACAGCACGGGAGACCCTGAATGACTGAAACCATGTGACAATAAGTGTGCGTTATCTTAAGCTTTGAATTTATGATAGCTGTTGAAAAACAATAGAAAATTAAAGTAGCATGTGTCATTCATTTTAAAAATCCCCAAAGCCTTTGAAAACTATATGGATATGTATGTCACATACTAGTCAAAGTGAGGCATATTCACTGGACCGTTGGCCACAGAGTCATGGAGATGTTTTGAATAGGCTACATCAGAGACTGCTGGTGAAGGAATTTTTATAAGTTAAACTTTCTCATGAGACCGTTTATGTAGGAGAAGACTATGGCTGGCCGTAGGAATTACAAAGACCAAGTTCTTTGTAAGTGACAAGTATAGAAGGAGACAGGAGAACGTTTTTGATTACGTTTGCGGGCTACAACTTATAATCAAAAAATATATTTTTGACATTTAAGAAATGTATTTAATTGGTCTTTTTTAAAAAAAATTCAGGAAGTTAAAGGACCACTGCAAATGTGCATGTAAGGACTCTCAGCATCAAAGCAACCATAACTAGTGTTCTATTACCATGGACAGTTATACTTTGTTGACTGTTCATTCATTGTACCATGTCAATAATACAATACAATACAATACAATACAATACAATACAATATAATACAGTGCCTGTTAGATGTACTGGCTTGGAGAGACCTCCCAAGAATTTACTTTGTATCTATGTTTAGGGGACCCAAATCATGTAATAACACAATATTCAGGCCAACAAAGTATTGCATTGCTAGCAAGTGGTGTGAAAGAAACTCAGTCTAAAGTCTTGGCTATGTGTCAGTTCTGAAATGTTATTCGCACTTGCTATTCTGCTTCTCCATTCCTTACTACTTGTCTGCCCCCTATCTATCTGCACACTTATTATATGATCAACCCTTGGCATAGGCATTGATGGGATATCTTTTGATTAGTTGCCATTATCAAAATATGCTTCTTATAATTAGATAAGGTTTTTAGTAATCATAGAAACCCAGAGAAGATTGGGCTTACCCTAAGAACTTCATTCAAGTATCAGTAAACAGACAAAGTGAATGACACTTTGTTCTTAGGATATAATAGCCTCACCTGAAAATACATTTAATTATTTTATTTCAACAAGTTTTGGTTGAAATTTAATTTAGATAATTTCAGTCGCAAAAAAAAGTGGGAGTGAAAGGTTAAATGCACTCCATACTTAGGGGTTACTGAACCAGAGCTACAAAGAACAGTTGAGCGTCTTTCCTTGTACTCATCATGAAAAACAGTGAGAACTGAATTAGGCATTGGTAGAGGTGTAACCAGTCAGAGGAGTACTGATAGAGACATGGAAGCCTAGGATGGAATGTGGAGACAAAGGAGTGGTCAGTGGCAGTTTCAAGGTTTGGCTTTTGGGCTGAGGGCACAGAGGATGTACAGCACTTGCCTCACATGTGTGACCTTTCACGAGGTCACTAAGCTTAAACGCCACATAAAGTGATGTCCTAATCCAATGGGGCTAGTGTCCTTATAAGAAAGAGACTCCTTAGGAATACTGCACACCGAGAAAAGACTACATGAAGGCACAAAGGGAGGATAGGCATTTGTAATTGAGTGAGAGAGCCTTCAGAATAAATCAAGCCTGCTAACACCTTGAGCTTGGACGTTCAGCCTCTGGAACTAGGAGGGAATAATTTCTGTTAGCTTCAAGGTACCAGCCTGTATTATTTTCTTATCTTTTTCACTGACTAATGTACCATACATCCCAGGAAGCCCACGGCTAGGAGTCTCTTTGATTTCCAGTTCAGTTGCTTTTGTTTAGAGACTCCATGCCTATCAGCGTGTATTTGAGACTGAGATTACTGATGGCAGATCCTTGTGAGGAGGGAGACTGTGATACTCAGAGTCCAGGAGAGGCTTTGTTGTTGTTGCTGTTTTGTTTTTACAGCACCTCTACTTCAGACATAGCTGTCACTTACGTGGAAAGGAAAATCACTGTATTTCCTTGGTCCCTTTTATCTGTTCCAGCAATTACATTCCGACTTCTAACCTAAGCTCTTCAGTGTGGGAATAGGAGTGCTGCCTTGTGGTTTGTTATGATCCAAGACACTTTTACACCCCCTCTCAGATGGGAGCGCCTTTAACTTGGTCATCATTTTCAAGCATTGGGTTGTTCATCAGTCCAGCTGATCTCTCTGTACCCATTCACCATTCCCAGAAGAGGGAAACATTTCTGGAATAACCATTCTGCTTAAAGTGTGCCTTCCGTTCCCTCCCTGGGCCTCCTATTTTTCACCTTCATGGTGCTCAGCCTTCCTTGCACAGACATTGCTTATATGACTCATTAGCACAGCACTGGAGCATAGTGCTTGCCACCTAGCCACAGGTGGATGAGATCAGAGCTAACGTGATCACTGTGAGGTTTTAGACTTGCTAAGGGTGAACAAGGCTGACTTCAGGTAGGTACAGTTCGGGGTGGGACTTCATCACTAAGAAATGAATAAGACAGCTTCCGAGTCAAATGGGAGGGCCCATGTAAGAGTGTGGCAGTGTTAGAACACAGCGTGCTTTCAGGTAAAGCCTGGCCTCACAAGGAATTCTGGGATGGCATTCTGTGCAGAAGAGAGATGCCCTGGAGGACTGGCCTGGCATTGGAGGGGAGGATGGGCTAGGACAGTGAAGTAGTGTTAAAGGCACATATGTGGAGGTGGACCCTGGGAAATTGCAGTTGAGTTAGCTGCGAAATGTCTGTCCTGGTGAGCAATGAGGAAGATGAAGCATTCCATGTGGGACACGCTGTCAGCTGCATGGCTGCAGGTGGTGGTGTGCCTTCCTTCCATGGGGAGGCAAGGCTTAGACTGGAGGTTATTTAAAAAACAAAAATAAAGAACTGTTTGCTGTGTTTGGGAACATGCTATTTCAATCTACTGCCCAATCACTTCAGGTTCTAGGTGTGTGTGTGTGTGTGTGTGTGTGTGTGTGTGTGTGAAGCTTCTGAGAATGAGGCCTGAACACCATGACCTTTGAACCTTGTTATAGAATATCTCCCCTACAATACCAGCACTTTCCTCTTTATGCCCCAGAGGCCACTTGCACTCCCATTAGTCATGAGGAGGTTTGCAAGTCTTCCAGCTCCTGAGCTTTTGTTGGTCTTACTCTCTACAATTTCTCAGACAGCTCAGAAACATAGTTTCCTGGTTGTAGTTGTGAGCTGTTGAGCTTGATACATTTGGCCTCTTCCTGAGAGTCCAATGAATAGAAACCATTCATTTGATGATAGTTATACTTACACAGAAGGGGATATATGTAATGCTCAAATGCTAATTGATAACAAGGCACTTAGAGCCATAGCCTCTCTTTTCTGCTCAGTTACTGCTGGGATCAAGAATTTCTCTAGGCTTTGCTGACATTCAAGGAGAACAGGAGCCTCTCCTGATGAACTTCCTGGAAGATTGGCTGGAATTCCTGGTGTTGCATACCATTGGCTCCATTTCCAGTAGTATCCTCTGAATGGCCATAACAAGTCTGAACACCAATTATCTAAAGTTAGGTAAAACTTCTCAAATTAAAAGCACCATACTCCATATGGCTGCCCTCATGTTAAATACTAGCTAAATGTTCAAGCATCCCCAGGCCTTCTGACCAGTTCGCTGCTCGTCTATAGCGGTTTAATAGATCCTCAGGGAACTCAATCAGGTAATATATTGGAGAGTAAAATTTTGCTATAGCAAATAGGTATAAATCAGAATCATCTGAAGGGCGAGACCCATGGGGTGACACCTGAGCAGGTTCTGAACATCAAGTTTCTGGAGATGGGATGGTGCTAGCCCCTCCTGGCTATGTTGTGTGTTAACAAGCACAGTTTTATTGACTGGGCAAATTTTCATGAGCCTCTGTATCCTGGGTTTTATTGAGGTTTGGTCATTCTGTCCAAGTGGGTAAACTTTGACCTCCAGAACCTCCAGGTGGTTCTAGCCAATTCCTTAGTCTGTTTTCCCCAGAGCTCAGAATTCCTATGGCTTGTTCCCAAGCTAATGTCATAAATCATACTGGGAGATTGACTCATGGATGGAGCCCTCTGGCAAACAGAGATACTCTAGTTAGTAGAGGCAAGGGGTCTAGTGCTCACCACCAAATAGCTGGAAGCCAAAGGAAAGGAAATATTACTGCACAAGTCCCCAGCCAGTAGCAGACATAGGTTCTCTGCATTCCCAAGGTCTCAGGGTCTGAGAGGGAGCACAGTTCAGGTTGGAGCTGTCCTCACTGGCAAAAAGAAAACTGTCCCAGCTCAGGCTAGAGTAGGTTGCTTGTGAACTGTTTTGGACATTGGGGCAGGAACTGTGTCAAATTCACAGTATAACTTTCATCACTGTCTATCTTTGTGCTATACCTTTAGAAAGTTAAATCTATGTTTCTAAAATTTCATGAAGCATCTTGGTCCTGTTCTTTAACAGTTTGAGACTTCCCCATTTTTATTTTCTAATATGTAGCTTTCACCTTTTCCTTTGTAAAAATTAGAAACAAGAAAACTGATCCATGTAATACTTAGGAGTCAAAAAATGAGTCTCCGTGGTTACAAATAAGTATGACAGTTTTCTACAGACATTGTTTCTCAAGGGAACAGGAGAGTAATTATGTTCTAGGAAGAGGATTTTGAAAAGAATAGAATACCTTAGGTATCAGACACTACTGTTTTGATGGATTCTGAAACAGTGTGAATACTTTTCCTAATAAAATTGGCCTTGATAAGTCTTTAAAAATGAAAGGCATCCATAAATGATTAAAATTTAATGACTCAGCATAAAAGTGGATGAGTTGAAGCAGGATCGATGGACACAAAAATTATCAGGTTATGGGAAAAAAATAGGAGATCGTCAACTCATGGTCCAATTGAAGCCTAGGCTCTTTAAGAAAGGTAGAACTGAATGAGGCTAGGAACAAGCCAGTAAGCAGCATTCCTCCATAGTTTCTGCTTTAAATTCCTGCTTTAGCGACTGCCATGGTTTCCCTTGATGAGGACCTGTAACCAGTAAGAGGAAACAACCTTTTTCCTCCCCAAGGTGCTTTTGGTCACAGTGTTTATCACAGCAACAGAAAGCAAACTAGAATAGACGTTTGTGTGAAAACAGTACAGTTGCTGCTATTATGGGCCTGACTGTGTTGTTTTGGGGGAAGATTATGGAAAGATTGTTCTATGTGTGTAAGTATTGCCCACATTGCCCCCTAAGGCTACCTCAGGGAATAGCTATTTTCTATTCCATATTTATTTTAAACTGGGAATATGGAGAAGCCAAATAATCAGAACCATAAAACTAAACCACAGAAGATCTAACTTAGTGTGGCTCATGGCCATGCTCTTCACCTTTGACCTATCAACATTAACTCAATATTTTTCAGTATCAAAAGTATTTGAATCAAGAACCCTAAATTTCTCACAAAAATATGTTTAGTTTTAATCTGATTTTTATCAGAGTTGAACCACAGATATTTTGGGTTCATAAAAATTTTGCTTCCGCAGACAGATCCTGTGAGAATGGGCACATCTGTTCTTGGGCCCTTATTTACAGAGTCAAGAGTGTGTGCGGCCTGTGTCTTTTCTGCACTTTAGCAAAGCATAATTCAATTAGATGAGATAAGCAAGCAGCTTATATTTTAGTAGGGAACAATAGGGAAGAAAAAGGGGGCTTCATTTTTTCTTTTTCTTTTCTTTATTTTACATTATTATTATTTTATTTATTTATTTTGATTTTTTGAGGCAAGATTTCCCTGTTCAACAGTCCTGGAACTCACTTTGTAGGCCAGGCTGGCCTCAAACTCACAGAGACTCACCTGCCTCTGAGTGCTAGGATTAAAGGTGTGTGCCACCACCGCATGATTGGAGCTCCAATTTCCTGTTGGCTCATTCCAATTTGTGCTTGGTGACACCTGCGGATTGATGTTGCATTTTAGTGGCCCAGTTTGATGGAAGAATTGACACAGGTTGTGGAGAAAAAGATGTCCATTGAAATTACCCCATTTTGAGGTTAGATTTATAATTATTTTATCGGTAATAGCGGCTCTTTGGGGGTTTCTAAGAAGGTGGAGAAGAAACATTTGTTAGGATTTGAAAGTCAATTGTTGAGAAATTCCAAAACATCCATTGGTCAATGTGTTTGCTGTCAAGACAGAAATGATTGATGGAGAGGAGGACATCATATAAGAGCGCAACTTGCAATTTAACTCCTTTGAGTGCCCTCAAGGGAGACCAAATTACAATGCCAGTATTCACTATCAAATTTGACTTAGTTGTGGCATTTACATAGTAATGTTTGCGGTTTAACTTGGGAATGCTATTTTCAGTCCTACACATGCTGCATATAAATGTGTCCAAATGAGTTATCTTATGTGTTTACTGTTTCTCAATGTTGTTTATGTGGTTATTTGAAGTTGTTGTTTGCCAGTTACTGCCTTCATTGTAATGCACTCACTGCCAGCAGGGTTCCTTAATAGAGAATATGGCATGCCTTTGCTGCCCCTTGTAATGAACTCCCACATTTAAGCCTACACCAAATTCTGTAACAACTCGACATCTTTCTTTTAGTAAATATGCAGGTCCCTGGTTTTCAGTTACAATATTCTGGTTTCCTGGTCTTAGAATGATACATAATCCTTGGGCAGGCCTGTTTGTATGTAATTCATGAGGAAGTTATTTGCTATCTGTGCAGAACAGGCTTCTGCTGACCCAGTGAATAGAGATGTAGTTGGTAAATTTGCAGTTTCTCAGATGTGCATTCTAGGACAACTTCATTTCCTCCTATGTCTTAATTATAACTTCAGTAATCATTTTGGCTGCTGTACTAAGCACTTTTCTCCTTGCTGTTACAAGATTTCTGACTGAAGCGATTAAGGAGGAGAGGGTTTATTCTGGATCACTGTTTGAGGAAGCAGGCCATCATGGCAGAGAAGGACTCGTGGAAGAAGCATGGACATACTGCTAGATGAACGCTCAGCTCACTTTCCCTTTGTAGTCAGACCAGAACCCCAGCCCATGGGATGATGTCACTCATATTAACCCAGGAACAAATTAACCCTCATAGACACATCTGGAAGTCCATAGTGGTTTAAAGTTGACAATGACGAGTGACCATTACCATCCCTTTCGAACATAATACCTGAGCTCATCACTTTAAATTGTAACATTCTATTCCTGGCTTTTAAATTTTCATTTTTATCTCATAGTGGGAAATACATTTAGTACATCTCTAAAAGCCTCCATAGTCTGTAGCAGTCGCAATACTGTTCAAAAGTCCAAGATCTTTTCTGAGCCCCAAGACAGGCTCTTACTTGTATGCTTCTATAAAGTCAAACAAAACAGCCAAACCAAAGCAACACAACAAACAGAACAAATGTGCAACTACTATTACATAGTGGTACTTTGTAGACAATTCTATCCCAGAAGGTTGGACAGAGGAATAACAAGAAAAGATTAGACCAAAGCAGGACCAGAAACCAGCAGGGCAGTTATCAAACCTTATAGCTTTATGTTTAGCATCTGGGGCTTATGATAGAATCATCTGGGCTCCAACAGCCTTGGGCAGCCCTACAAACTGCTGTAAATGTAGCCTCTGTTTGGGGATGACTCTGTTCTATACCTAATGTTGTCCTTGACAAACATCCATTGTCTAAACATCTCTGACGTTCTGGTTCTCCATCAAAACTTAGACTTCATTTTCACAGCATGATGCAGTGGCCTCTCAGGGCCTCCCAGTGGGGACTCCGACCTCCCACACATTGGTTGGCCCTAGCAACTATATGGTACCCCTGAACAAACCTCCCTTGCTTCAGTTCAGGATTTCTCCTCTCGAATTAGTGTTTTCACAAATTAGAGGCTTTATGAACAGGTTCTTGTCTAAAGGGTACATTTCCTGATGTCCTAGTACAGAGTGTACTAGGTACTTGTAAGGTGAGAGTCCTCTTTAATTATGATATGTTTTAAAAATTGCAACTGATTTCCCAACTTTCTTTTCTGCAACTTTAAACTTATTGTTTTCCATACAAAATGGCACATTTTACATAGCTGTCTTCTCTCTCCCACAGGCATGAATATGGGCAATGGACAGCAGCCATGCTATTCAGAGTCTGAATCTCTCCTGTGTTGAGACTTCCTTTGTCAAGCAAATTCACCTATAAATGTTGAATTTACCTCTAATCAGATTCTCAGGACATGGGTGGAATGTGGTTATAGTCATTTCCGGAACATAATATGAATGGTTTCTAGCTTATCATGGCTGGCCCTCACAATTCCCAGCCCGATGTGGCAGCTTTGAGTCTCTGATGGAGACAGATCCCGAGTGTCTACTTTTTAAAAGTTAAAATCCAAAGACTCAGAAATTTTAAATTAAAAAAAACATTCTACTTTCTTTACATTAGGCAGTTCTATCTAAAATTAATTGAAATGTTCATTTTAAGCATACCTCTTAACATGATCTGGGTCTGGTATTTTAAATGTTAATTATGGGACCTCTAGTTGAGAAAATAATCTGACTACAAAATTTAGGAAAGATAATCTGAAGATAGCCAAAAGCATTTTTATTAAGTGTCGGAAAAAGCTCTGAACAGCTTTTGCCAGACAAACTTGAAGTAAAATTAAAAGAATAGTTTTAGGATTGATCTGAATACAGAGGTCCTGTTGCCTTAGTTCATTTAACATATACATGATCTGACAATGTTGTGAGGGGATAAGTTTTGCTTTGATATAGTTACTAAGAGATGCTATACTGTGTTGTAACTAATGTATTTCAGTGTCTGAATATGTTGCCAGCATTCCCTTTCCCAGGCTGATGTAAGAAATTCAAAGCCAGGCTTAGGAGCAAGTTAAGGAGCAATTAGGGATTTTTTTTTGTTGTTTGTTTGTTTTTTGTTGGGTATGCGGGAGGGAACCAAAGGCTTGTTAGAGGTACCTGCAGGTCCTACTTACAACCTTTACCAAAACAAATTGGAGGAGAGGTTGGTGGAAGAGAGTCCTGGTTTGAGAAAATGCTTTAGAAACCATATGCAGCTGCCATTTTCAAACTGAGAGGCTATCTTGGGTGTTTTTATGGGGAAAATCAGTGTGGACCCACTCCCAGCCCCCTCATATTTAGGTGAGTTCTGGGTTCTCCAAAGAAAGTTCTTTGAAGAGTGAGATTTAATTTGAAGGCCCTGGAATTTTTCTCAGGACTAGCAAAATCTTGCATCTCTATTAACATACTAAAGAAAGGAAATCTCCAAAAGTTAGAGCTCCAGGGGGGAAGAACTTACTTTGCAAATTGTGGAGTGGGTCAGTGGTTCACTCTGTGTAGCTATGCTTCCCTAAGGAAAGCTATTCACTGAGGGACAGATCCACTTTGAAGACTTAATTTTAAACGAGAAAGGGATGCAGGGAGGTGGAGCGAGAGAGAGGGAGAAAGAGGCCTAAACAGGCTAGTTCAAATCTAACAAACTTCCTCGTTAAAATCCAGCTCTGCAAATCTTTCTATCTCACTTTTATTGCTCTTCCTAAGACCAGCTCAGCATTCTGACCTGCTCAATGGTTTTCATGTAATTGCCTGTGTCGTGTTCTCATCTTGGTGTGTGTATTCATGTACATGTGTGCGTGTGTGTGTGTGTGTGTGTGTGTGTGTGTGTGTGTGATTTAGGAGACACAAGGAAACTATTTTGTACATTTTCATTTTTCAAACTGTGTAAAGCCATCTAGTTACTGTTGTAATGATCTGTTCTGTCTCTTTAAGAGACAAGGGGCAGGGACACATCTTCCTGCTTCCTTTTTCCTTCTCTCCCCAAAGAGGCAGATTCTGTCTCACTCCACTCTCCCCACTTCTCCCCTTCTCTCCTTCTGTGTGTGTCTGTCTGTCTGTCTGTCTGTCTGTCTGTCTGTCTGTCTGCCTCTCTGCTCTTTTCCCCTTCTCCCTTCCCCCTCCTAACCCACTAAATAAATATCCAACCCTAGTCTGCATGGCGTGCCTCCTGCCACATGTCTCCCTGCCTGGGGACCAGCCACCTTTGGAGACCTGTGGAATGGTCTTGTAGCATGTCCGTCTGTCTGTCTCTCCTTGTGGGACCCATTGTGGCCTACTGCAGCCTGGGACTGCAGGGACTACTGGGACTGGCTGCTCTCGGACCTGCTGTTTACTGCCTGCCACCACATGGCCCACTGCCGTCACTTGGGGACCTGTAGCATTTCTGCTACTGCAACTGCCGGGGATCACACAGCATTTTTATTAATCCATTACAATTATTCAAAGGGCAGCTCCTTTAACTTTAGTTTCTTAGATCTTAGTGTGTGACAAATAGAGCTGGGTGGTTATTTTAACAGAAATCTATGTGCTTTGTATAGTATTTGTCTTTTGGGAACTATACGCATCCAAATCTCACAAATGGCTGCCTGCCAACTTCTGAAAAAAATTATTTTTTGTTCCATATGGTAAGTCTAAGACAAGAGTTAAAACAAAACAAAACCATGTTTTATATTTTTGGTCATTTGTGTTTCAGACTTTTGGCTATTTAGGAAACTATCTTAAAAGCAAGGTTCACACCAATGATAGCCTTTGCTGGAGAGGATGTGGACTAAGGGGAACACTCATCCATTGCTGGTGGGAA
>LOEQ01002486.1:16898-27243 GCA_001685075.1 Bramus lutescens
CACAGGGCAGGGAACCCTGACTGCTCTTTGGACTGGAAATGGAGGGTGAGGGGGGAGGGGGAGAGGGAATTGGGAGGAGGGGAGGAGATGGAAATTTTTAATAATAATAATAAAAAAAGAAAAAAAAAGCAAGGTTCACTTAACCACCAGTATTTATTTCAGCTTTTAAACGATGGCTTTGTCAGAAACTATTTTGAATTAATCTTAATGCCTTTAATGCCCCATGTGTCTGACTAGAAACATGTATAGTGGTGTATCAAAACTTCATATGTGCTGAAGGAGAGACATAAACAGAGGCTGCAGCTACCCAAAGCGAGCCAGAGCAATGGGGAGAGTAGGCAAGAACAGGCCCTACTTCTCTTTGACATGGGCCAGGATGAATAGCCCAAGCTAACTCCACTGAGGATAAGATGCAAGAATGTGTGCTACAGCACACTATGGAGAACTAGCAAGGACCCCATCCCCATCCCATGCAGCTGTTTATCACTTGGTCTTTCTAAAGGAACAACAAATACAAATGATGCAATTTTTTTGTGCTGAGTTAGACTTGCTAACATTTTTTCTTCTTCTTTAGTTCCTCCAGCTCCTGAAACCAACTGGTTTCAACCTGTTTGGATAATGATGGGTCTTCAGAGACCCACCCACTTTCTATAAAATGTTTCATTACACCCGTGATGTAGTGCTGACCTCTTCATGTCTTACATAACTTAAAAAGGCCATTTGAAAGGTTGCCATTCTGAAAGGTTCTTATGTATTGCTTTAGAAGCAGCTTCTGTTTAGTTCTTCTGTATCATGGTGCTAATTGTTGCTGACTCTGTGTGTAGATACACAGTTGCTTAATTTTCAACAGAATTTTATTATTGTTCTGGTGGTTTTGTAAAGCTGTATAGATAATTGTTGTATTTTATTTGATAGTTATCTTTTGTAAAGCTTCATAACGAAATCAGAAAACTGCACATTTTAGAATACCTTTCTGTCCTATTTGTTGTGCTTTTATAATGTAGACTTGATGATCTCTTGCTTTGAAATGTTCTCTGCCAAGCATATTACTCAATCAGCTCCACTCAGATTCTCAGGACACAGGGAGAATACAACCAGATTCTTTGCCGGAATATCACGCAAATGACTAAACTCTTGCCCAGTTCCTAGAAGAGCCCGTCCTCGCCCCAAAAACCTCATGATCTCTATTGTCAACATGTCTTTCAGTGTTCTGGTCTTCCAAGCTCCCACAAGGGAAGCCCATTGAGCAATTCTTGTTAGCAACTGAGGGCTTTTCTAGTCCAAAGTTGCAAACTCTTCTACCACCATGCTGCAAAGCAGTTCCAAAGGTTGTGTTTATCACATCCATGACTATGCTTGCTGGGACCAATTCTCTGTGGTAATGGCTTGTTTCATCACTGTGACAACATACCTGACAAAGGTAACTTAAGGGAGGAAATTACCTTGGCTTACATTCCATCATGGCAAGGAGGGTATAGGAACAGGGGTAGGAAAAAAAGTTGGTTGTTTGTGTCCATAGTCAGGAAGCAAAAAGTGAACACTGGTGCTCAGCTCTGTCTCCTGTTTATGCTGTCTGAGATTTCAGCCCATGGAATGATGTTTCCTACATTTAGGGTAAGTCTTCTTATCTCAATTAACTTAGTTTAGATAATCCCTCACAGACATGCCTGGAAGCTCATTTCTTCAGTGATTCTAGAGGCAGTCAAGTTGATTGACAAGGCTTCTATTGGACTTTTAGTCAACAAGACTTTTCATTCCCCCTTTGAGAGATACTTGCTTTATACGCTATGTATAACACAGGATATTTCCATCTCCTGGAAAAGTGCCTCCTGGCTCCTCCCTGAAGGTAAAACCACCCATCCTTACAAATGAGCAGCACTTCTGTCCATGCTGGCAATAGCTTTGAATGTCTTTCTTGGGCCAGGTGACTTAGAAGCTGGGAGTTACCCCTATATGTTCAACCACTATCAGAAGATACTGACAGGACCATGAAGGAAATTGTACAATGTCTAGTCCAAATTTAGATCAAATATACTGTCTTGCTGGAAAGGTTCTCCAAAATAGGAGAGCCTTAGATCTATTCACTGAAGAATAGAGGGAATCTGCTTGTATCTCCTGAAAGAATGTTGATTTCATATTAACCAATCTAAACAAGTCCTACAGATATCAAAATATGAAGCTTTAAAACTAACTACCATGGCATTCATTCAGTTGACAGTCTAGTCACCAGTCTTCCAACTCCAGATAGGAAACACTGGATACCAACATTACGACTCCCTTGGCCATGTCTCTCCTCTTACTTACTTACCTTCTTGCTTACTTCTGGACTTTTTTCTATAAGACCACAAGTTAACAGATTTGAGAATCCAATAAGTCTGCTTATAGATGGCCCTTCAACAACACCTGCACACAGGAACAACAAAGAAAGGCACTCATGTGATCATGACCAAGCGACTTATCTGTCCCCTGCTGGACCATTAGGCAGAGAAGTTTCTAGATGCTTTTCAATGAGGCCTCAGGACATAGAATAGTTTTAAGGATAGAATAGCACTCAGATCAAGACCGTTTTGAGACAATTAACCTGACTTTTATGACTCCAGTGAACTAAGGAGAAAAGTTTCTCAGAGAGAAATTGAGACAGGCAAGCATAGGCAATAGTTTAGCAACCTGGGACTCCTTCTGATTGAAATTATGCATTCACCCTTTTTAAACAATGCACTTGGAAGCCTGAAACAGCTGCTTCCACACATTGCACACAACCAAAACTCTGAACAATGCAATGACAACCTGTCAGCAACCTAGGACCTCCTACTGCATCAAGCTACACACACCACCTGCCTTTTCCAAACAGTGGAGTAAGTTTCCTTTTTTCTTAATGAAAAAGAAACTGGGGCCTCATTGAAAAGCATCTAGAAACTTCTCTGCCTAATGGTCCAGCAGGGGACAGATAAGTCGCTTGGTCATAATCACATGAGTGCCTTTCTTTGTTGTTCCTGTGTGTAGGTGCTGTTGAAGGGCCATCTATAAGCAGAATTATTGGATTCTCAAATCTGTTAACTTGTGATCTTATTGAAAAAAGTCCAATAGTCAAATTTAGACAGATTAGAATAACTATAGTCTAATTATATTAGTTAGGTCTGGCTGTGAGAGAAGGTGGACCAACACAGCCTGAACTGGTGTTGGGCAAATTGTATCCTGTACGTGAATTGATAGAGACAATATACTATTTGCCATTTCATGGCTATGCATAATTGGTTACACATGTAACTAAAATTAGATGCATTATGGAAAGGACATGTACAGCAACAAAGGTTTATCTAATTCAAGTTTGTTAATCAAAATGGAGAACCACTAGACCTTTTAGTGAAACCTTCCTTTAGAAGCACCAAGGAAATAATACCCTGGGTCCTTGAGTACTTTCATTCTACTGGCATGCACACACACACACACCACGCTAAGTAAATAAATGTAATAGAGTATTTTAAAAGAGTAAATATTGGCTGACTACCTGGGAACACCGACTCGACATGAACTAAGGTGACATGATGTAAGCTCTAAGACTGACATCTAAATGCTTCTCCACCTTGCCAAGGGAAATGGTTAAATTGGACTTTGATGGTCTTCTCAGTGAAGGTCCTTTACTTGCCCCCAGAGGTAGAATGAACCCCTGTGAAAATGTTTAACAATGTTCTGAGGAGAAGCCTTTGGAAAGTTTCCTCAGTGGTCTCTGCTCCTGTCTGTAGCAACCAAAGATGCTTTTCTCTCAGGAGCTTTGTACCTGTGGTCCTGATTGATGCCATCCACAACGTTTTCATTTCCTGATACATCAAGGGTTTATTATTAAAACTGGCTTTATTCTTCTGCACAGTCAGTTTTCTGCTAAGGTATCCAGGCTACACTATAAAATGCTAGGAACGATGCCTCATAAGCCAACTGTGCTGCGATGAAAAGTTAACCGGCCTGATACTCGGTTTAAAGTATACGAGAACAAAGGCGTGCTGGGCCTCAGAGCACAGACCCTGTGAGACACCTGAGTGCTAAGTGACAAGAAAGAAATAAGCCACTTTACCTAGTGTGAGGATGTAGAGATTTGAAGAGGGGTGCTAGAAAGCCATAGGTTGCAAGACAGGCTGGAGAAACAGACTGCACTGACCTCCAGCAGCGATAGTCAAAACTAACCATAAAGCAAGCTTATGGAGGGGGTTGCTTCCCTTTCTCAGTAACAGCTGCCCTCAAGTCCACCAACCACAAGGTGTACAGCCAAAATGACCATAGAGAAGCTCTCTCTATCTCACCTGATCAAGAAGTTGTTACTACTGCCAACCCAACTGAGCATGGAGCATCCACTCCCCTCAAACCAAGAGAAGGAACAGACCTGCTCTTGTGGTACTCACAGTGTGTGGAACCATCAGTGTGGAGACAGCACTTGTATCCTTTTAGGACACCCTTATGACATTTAAAAGAAAGATTTCAAGTAAAAGAAAATGCCCGAATATGCAACAACAAAGAAGGTGCAGGGATATGCAGCAGATTCTAAAAGTTAGGAATAGACTGTCTTAGATGATAAAGAATGAGAAGAAACATCCTGAGAGTATTTAAAATGTTACAGCAGACAGTACCAGTGAAACTGGCTGTTCAGACAATAGGCATTTGCATTTGTAGGCTTCCTAGCACTTAAATCACGTTCTTCCAGGCTTAAATTTATCATAGCTTAACAATACGTATAAGTGAATTCAGGGATGAGAAACTGAAACTAGTTTTGTGTTATTGATGGAAAAAGAAAGTTTTATCTGTGGCTACTGTGCCATGACATGGGGACAGCACTTATTTTCACCTCCACTCGGTATCTAAATCCATCAGGGCATTTTAAAATAGCTACGCAAAGACCCTTTAAAACTGGTCAGCAGGGATACGAGGCTAGAGCTGGAGCAATGAATGAATTGGAGAATTGAGGAGCAAGCAGTCCAGCAATAGTCTCCTTCCTGAATTCTAGATATACTTGAAGGGGCCCTGCTACTTCTAGTCTTTTGGACGTCTCTACCCCGACCCTGGAAATATTTTCCACACCATGTATAAACTAGCACTCTATTGAATATTTGTGGGCACTCTCTTCAGAATTATTTCCCTTGCATATTTGGTGTGCTAGCTTCTTTTTTTTTTAATGTCACCTCTACATAAGCTAAAGTTATTTGAGAGGATGGAACTCCAATTGAGAAAAATTTCTCCATAAGATCGTACTGTAGGCATATCATAGGGCATTTTCTTAATTAGAGATATGCCTAGCCCATTGTGAGTGGTGCCACTCCTGGGCTGGTGATCTGGGGTGCTGTAAGAAAGCAGGACTAGCAAGGCATGAGAAGCAAGCCAGTAAAGAGTGTCTTAAGTGATCAGGGAATCAGGGTACCGGATGATGAGTGTGTTGAGTGAGAAGATCAGGAATAAGAAACAGAGAAGATGAGAAGAAGACAAAAGCAAAAGGTGGGACCAGGGGGTCTTCCAAAAGCTGCTTGTAAGCACTGAAGCTCAGATGGAAAGACTTCCTGACAGTTGGGAGCTCAGGAAAACCACAAAGTCACAGTGTACAACGAACCTAGTACAAGAGATTTATGGGGGGGGGGANNNNCAGCAGAGTGACTGCCTCTGCTCGGACAAGAAACAGCAGAGGATTGAACAGGACACAGGGCTTATATAGAGTTCCTTGGGGAGGGGGGTGGAATTTTTCAGGGTGACGCTTTCCAGGATGGAGATTGCTGGGATTTCAGGCCTAGAGAGTGGGCTTTTCACTCTGTAGGGTGGGGGACTGGGTCCTGGAATTAGGGCAGTTAGAATGTTCTGGGAGTGGAACCTGGGAGTTGGAGGTCCTTGGGGGAGGAGCCTGGCCACTTGTGTGGCTTGAGCAGCTTACACTGATGCTTTAAGCAAAGCAAGCTTATTGAAAAATACAGCATTCTATATATAATTTGCAGGAAAAAAGCTGGCAAGGCCAGCAGAGAGCTAAGTCAGGCAATGTTGGTGAAAAGAACACAGACTAGCTCAGACTCAACTGCCTGGGAACTGTAAACCATAATCAAAGGGGAAGAGCAGGGTCCCCAGAAACTGAAACCTTGACTCTTTTGAGGTGGTCATGGTTCAAGGGGTACCCAGGCTTTTTGTGAGTGAGAGAGTTACCACAGAGTCATGCCATTTGGCAAGGTCTCTTGAGAGATTTCTTAAGCCATGACACAAAATGGCCGCCTCTTAATCTGGCAAGGTGGTTCGCATAAGGTGAGCCAGAGCATGTGTGGAGAGAGGTGGAAAAGTACAGCCTTTGTAGCTGAGTCACTGAAGGCAGGGGTAGGGGATCTCCATAAAACCTAGCTCTGAAGCTTGGCAAAGGAGAGGAACTTAGAAACTTTCCACTTGCCCAACGCTGGCTCCAGGCCTAGAAGAGCCTTGCCAAGTCCATTTCTGAACAAGGACTCAGAATTAAAGTTTCCTTTGTCCTTTCATTAGGGCCTCTGAGAAAGCCTTGGTCAGTCTGGTTCCCCACAAAGCATTCTTCCTTCTTGCATCAGTACCCCCCTTGATTTCCTGTCCTGATTTCCCTGGATGATGGACTATAAGGAGTGAGTAGAAACACACCCTTCACCACCAACTTGCTTTTGGTCATAGTGTTTTACCATAACAACTGAAATTCTGAGACATTTAGTCTTATGAATGCTAAAGGAATTCCTACCGCCAGTAGCCTTTAAGTTACCCGCCCACTTGGGCATGGCCTCTTATACTATTTATGCCCATGTAGAGCAGTGCAGGTCCGGCCTCTTTTCCAGCTGCGGGATTCTGTTGTTGTTCCCCATTCCAGCAGAGGATTGTGAGTCTACCCTAAATAAATAACCTTCTTTTATACTCAATTCTGAGCAAGTGTGGGATTTCTTTTAAGCATCCTTCTTTATATGAACTTTGGCTTCATTGGCCTCTTGCAGTTCTGTGGTCTTAGGTCAGATAACCCATTGATTCTCAATTCTCCCTTCTTGAGCTATGATCTTGTTACAGGCAGCTCATCAGACACAGTGTATAGCCTATTGGATGTTTTCATTGCAGTTGCCTGGGACCATACCCAAGTGTTCGGGGACCTAGGTATGACCCCACATGTGCAGAATGTGAGATTTTTAAGGGTGGGGACTTTGTCTAGGCATCTTGATGAGCAGCTGCAGGGGGTTGGAATGGGGTAAATGGATTGAAGCAAGCAGCTTTGACAGAGGCTAAGCCACCTGGAGATTTCCACACAAATAGGCTGCTAAGGTGAATGATTAGGTGAAGGAGAGTCCATACATACAAAGTACTTTTAACAAAGGCTAAACTAAGTTAGCTAGGGCATCCTGACCTTCAGGTCCTAGAATATTGCTGGGTAGTTTTCCATGGGGTTCTCCATCAAAGAGATCAAGTTCTAGGTAAGTTGGAATGACCTCAGCAAGAATACAAGATGAGGACCCTCTTTATTGTCTTGTTCCACTACAATCTAGAAATTCCACTTTTTCCCTCAGCATAGTATGCTTCCATTAATTCTTTCAGAATTTCACACAATGCCCCCCAATCACACTCACCTTCCATTCTTCCCAGGTCCACCTTCCCACCCTTGTATTCTCCCCCTCCAAAAACACAAAAACAAAAACCCCCTAAACAAAAACCAACTAAGTCTAATTTGTGTTGTTCATGTACTCATTGGAGCATGGTCCAACTCCCAGAGGCCAGCCCTTTAAAGAGACTGAGTTACCCGTCCCCCACACCTGCCTGCCAAAGTCATCATCTGTGAAGAGCCATGCTTATCATCTTTATCACAATTTATAAGGACTCTCTCCAATAGCGTCATGCCTGAACTTTTTCTTTTTGGGGGGATGAGGGGATGAAGAGGCTGGCACAGCGGCTTTCAATAGCTCTCATTCTGAGTTATGAGTCTGCAATTGTTGAAACTACAGCAAAAGATACCATCCAGCCTACCTGCCCATAGCTGCTGGAGACAGGATCGTGGACACCAACCTGATTTTTGACACCAGCATGGACTGTGGACATCGACATGGTCTTTGACTGTACATGAGTCATAGACATCAACATGGTCTCCAGTGGCAGCACAGATCATGGACATCAACATGATTTTTGGTGGTGGTACGGATCATGGAAGTCTTTCAAGAAAACCCAGAAAATGACCAGTTTTCATTCTTCATTGTGTTACTGCTCAGAGTCATGATCATGCACGCCATTGGGCAGCACGTCAGGGGGCGGGACCTGTGTGAGCTCTAGGTTGCTGTATACCACTGTGCCTTCAGCACCTGCCAGTGCCCTGGGCATGCCAATTGTATTTGCAGCCCAAGAGCAGCTTTAGGCCAGCACTTTCCTCCCCACAGCTTGGCAAGCTATAGCAGCAGTAGCAGTGGTTCCACACGTTGCGCCAGGCCTGCAAGCTTAATGGCAGCACTGTCCTCGTAGGTGGTGTCGGGGCAAGGTGGACATGGTGGTGGTCCGGCCTTCCAGTGGGTGGCCTGAGCACCAGCTCTGCTCCACTGAGACCTGCTTCTTTGTCCACTGCAATCACATTCCCAAACCTGCTGCTTCTGCTGCACTTCTGATTCTGCTTCTCTCTGCTGCACACTGCTCTGCTTTACTTTTTTTCATCTTGGATATCTTTAAAATTCTATTTTTAAAAATAATCTTTAAAATTTTCATTTAAGTAAGGCTTTTTTTTAAATTAAATCTCTGCTTGGCCCATTAGCTCTAGCTTCTTATTGGCTAACTCTTACATATTAATTTAACCCATTTCTATTAATATGTGTATTGCCAAGTGGCTGTGGTTTACCAGCTAAAGTTCCACCTGGCTCCAGTGGGGCTACATGGCTTCTCTCTGACTCCACCCTTCTTTCTCCCAGCATTCAGTTTTGTTTTCCCCACCTACCTAAGTTCTGCCCTATCAACAGGCCAAGGCAATTTCTTTATTCACCAAAGCATACAGAGGGGAATCCCACATCACCTCCCCCTTTCTGTTTAAATAAAAAGGAAGGTTTTGACTTTGACATTTAACTAGGACTTTTTGCTTTAAAATCTCTGTTATAAATTAAAATAAATTCGGACTATTTTTAAACAATTTTAATATATATGAACATTCACTTATAAGTCAATTTAATATAATGTAAATAAACAACATTTAAAAAGTACATAGATAGTACACATACACACACACATACACACACTGTATGTGTGTGTGTGTGTGTGTGTGTGACACACACACATGATAGATGAACTAAAAGCCAGAGAATTTTGTAGTTCTTATTTAGAGACTTTTAAAAGAACAATATTATATTAGGGACATTAGGGATTACCTCATTGTTTCCATCTCTTTCTGATCATTGTTAGTCATTTGCTTTCCATACAACATCTTGAACACTGTTGCTCTAGGTAATTGTTTTAGATAATTTTTTTAAAGAAATGGTAAATCTGGTTCTTGCTATTCTATTTTTATTACAAGCAAATGTCTAGTTCACATAATGTTTTGTGGTTGTATTTATTATAAAACCATATTCCCAGTTTTAAGTCAATTTCTCATTGAGACATCCTGGTATCTCCTTTTCTCCACCCTTGAACAGCTTGCTATGAGGAGAGTACTGGCCTCTGTATCTTTATACCCAGGGTTTTTTCTGCAATTAATGTTTCCTTGCAGCAAACACTGAGCTTGCAGAGAAAGCCGAGACCAATCAGCTTACCTCTCAGTGTCTTGTTGATTCTGTGGGTAAGATTTTGTTCATGCTTGTGTTTTCTCTAGATTTTCACCTGACGACTTGCTAGATGACCTGTGTGTTGATTTTCAGGATGGACTAATAGATGGCTTCTCTGATAAGACATTTTAAAGATATTTTAAAGAGACTTGAAGCCTTATAATTTAAAAGACTATGGAACTTATAAAGTTGTACATTTTAATATTATGATATATTAATGTGAGATCTTGAGGGAAAAAAGAAAGGAACAGTTATGTCTTAACAGTGATGTGTTTGTGTGTTAAACTAAGAATGAGTGGGATTGTGATTGCTGATCTTGGTGGTAAACTCTAAACCAAGAGTTTAGAAGAAAGGAAGAGGAAATCTTACTGAAGAAATTGCCTCCATCATATTGGCCTGAGGGTACATCTGTGGGGGCAGTTTCTTGATTTTTAAGGGATAGAGGGAAGTTTTGACTGCTGGGTAGGAGTTCCCTACCCTTTGGGCAGGTGGTCCTGTGTTGTGTAAGAAAACTGGACAACATAGACTATGTAACAAAAACTCTTGGTGTAGGAGTGTCATCTGTCTATGTGTTACTTTCATTGGTTAATAAAGAAACTGCC
>LOEQ01002486.1:40184-70160 GCA_001685075.1 Bramus lutescens
GCCAGCAGGCTATTGAAACAAAGGGTCTCCCACCTCCTTGAACTCACCCCTGTCCCAGTGCCCAAATAGGCTGAGCTGTGGGATCTTTTGCCCCGAGGAAGGGAAGGGAGGAGGTGCCTCCCCAGGCTGATTTTGAACTCTCTGTGTAGCTAAGGCTTACTTTTCATCCTTCCGTTTCCACATCCCGAGTGTTGGGATTTTCAGCTTATGTAATCAGACCAGTCAGGATTTAATTCGTAATGTGAAAATAACCAGGCTTTTCCATTTCATTACTATGCAAATTTGCTTTTCCTAGATTTGTAAGTGAACCAAATGATTGTTTTAAAATAAATTTTGTTATGATTTAGTCTCAGTTAATGTTTTATCATATATTTATTTTAGATGCCTCTACTCCCCAAAGTATAAAAAGTTTCTAGGTATAAAAGTGTCACAAATGGAAAAGTGTAGAAGATATGATCAGTCACTTCCTGGTCTTATTGGTAGTCTGTTCCCTATACTGCAGCCACAGTGATTCCCATAAAAACCATTCACCTTCCTTGAGAACTTTGTTCACTCATTGTTGCTCTTAGATAAAATAAACAGCTCCCTGTAGACCATTTTGAGCTGGCTGCCTGCATACAGTCAGCCAAGTCCTTTGGCTACAGTGGATTTGATGTGCAAATTCTAATGGGATCAACCTGTGTCTTCTTCAACAGTCTCCCTCACCCCCACAAACATGTGGAATTAGGGGAATATATTCTGAGGACTCGTATACCAGTGTGCTTCCTGTTGGAACCCAGATCTGGGGTTTAGGCTTCAGCCTTCTCAGCTCTTCAGTAAGTTAAGTGGCTTTTGCTTCTGCTTCCCACTCCTCATGGCAGATGGGTGTTCTCCTCTGTTATTTCTTCAGCAGGATGCTTTGGTGTTTTCTATCAAGAAGATGCTCACAGAACAGGCCACTGTTGTGCTTTCCAATGTATTCTTGGAGGTGGAGATGCCATACAAAATACACCCATCGCCTTACTTGACACTGTCACTCAACACTCACCAACAGAGACACAGCTGCCAGGTGACGCCTCCATAAATGCTCTGGTGCCATTTCTTTCTGAGCGTCACTGTTCTTGTAAAGCTATTAATAGGTGTATTTACCTATGGAGTTGTAGAAAATCCATCAATGTTTGGGCTAGTACCCGTGGTGGACCAGGGATTTCAATAGAAATGGCCCTCTTGTGTGGTCCACAAGAGCATCAGTAAGTACACTCATGTTTTCTTCCTGTTTCTCTTCTCACACACGTGTACACTTCACCCTACCTGAAAATTGCTATGGGACTCTTGACTCTGAGCTTCCCAGCTGACATGAGAGTTCCAGGCATAGAACATGGCTGTGGCACACACGACTTCCAAATATGCTAAAATACTGATTGTTCCTCATCCCTTTGGGACACAGTGAGCTCCCTTCACTCCCGCCTCTCTTCTTCACTCTACAATGTACTATAATTGTGACTTGTGTTTTCCTCAAACCAAAAGTAGGGGGAACATGCATACACACTTCACTTTTTCTCTTCTTTTGATCTTTGGACTCCAGTCAGATCCTACCTTCCTCCTGAATTCTTCCCTGCCTTCCTCATCCAGAAGGAACACAGACACCCATCTGATACTGGTCAGTCTGCCTTCCTCCATAGGTTCTTCTGCAGTTACTACCTGATGTAGTGAGTCTACAGTTAAACAGAGACTTAGCTCTGGCCCGTGGTTTTCTCTTATCTGTTATTACTCTGTTAAAGAGTGGGAGGAGTCACTGAGATTGATGAATGTAACCATAAAGCCCAGAGCTCAATTTGTCCTGTGCTCTATAGACAGGGGAAAGGATCCTTGTCTAGGTTAAATGGAACTTACCCAGTATCACTTGGAGTTGAAATCAGAGTTCCTGGATTCATGTAACTAGTCCACAAACATGCTATTGGTGTTTTTCCTACAGACCTTCTCTCCCATACATACCAGGAGCCCTTTGAGGCTCCATTTCTCCTGAATGACTTTTGTCTTACCCTGGACCAGGGTCCTGCACAGAGAAGGAGGTCATGAAATATTTCTTCTTTGAACCTAATTGGTCACATTCAGCCCTTGGCGTTTACTTGGGAATGACCTAAGTCATCCAAAGGTAGTAATTTCTTTTCTGTTTATCAGTTATCTCAAGGCTAGGCTAGGAACCACCAGTGAGTTTTAGCTTACCTGGAAATTGATATTGGCTACCATAGTTCAAGTCAAAAAGTGGAAAAGAACCCCTCAAAGATGGAGGAAGCACCCCCAAGAGGCTGTCTTTCTGGATCCTCCTTACAGCCTATTGCATCCTATCGGGAAACCTAATTCTTCCAATATCATTCTTTAGTTTTGGTTGTGAGCCTAGCCTTTTAACGGCCGAGCCATCTCTCCAGCCCCCAATATGGTTCCTGTGTCACTCTTTAGAAATGTATTTTAAATTTCCAAGTCTGACTTTTTTTTTTTTTGTAGATGTAAAACACACTTACGGTAAGCATCTTGTAAACAGCAAAAGTGAAGCAACTGTGGGTCCCTCTGTAAGGAGAGGGAGGCTGGATTCTGATCCTCCTGCTTCCACATCCCAAGGGCTAGCAATATAAGCTTGAACCACCACATTTGGCCTTAGGTCAGCTTTTATAACTATTCCATGGTCTAATAATAACAACAATACTAATAATATTGCCTAAGGCTGTAGAGATGACTTAGCTGATAAAAATAGTTGTTGCTATTGTAGAGGACCAAGTTTAGTTCCCAGTACCCACATGGCAGCTCACAACTATCTATAACTTCAGTACCAGGGAATTCTATACCATATTCTGACCACCTCAGGCATCAAGCACACAAATGATACACAGACATACATGTACGCAAAGCATTTATACACATACATAAATCTAAACAATAAAAAGAATGCTCTCCTATCAAATTCACAGTTACATATGTGTCACCTTGATCAAGCTTGATAATTATATTATTTACATAATCTATATTCTCATATATGTTGTCTGCTTAGGTTATCCTTTACTGAAAGAGAAAGTAATTTCTATCACCATGGAACTATTGACTTCTCCCTCTACTAAACATCTGCTGGATCAGGGTCACTTCCTACTGTCATTATGTCTGCTGAAAATGAGATCACTTGCATGGTCTAGTAAGCTAACAAGTGACCGATTGAAAAAAAGTTTAATTTATCTCAAGAAATAAGAAGTCTAGTAATAGACAGCTTAAGTATATGTTCAAAGTCAAACATTCTTCTTACTACCTATTCCTCCATCTTACCATCTTATTTTAAAGTCATAGCCACCAAATGGCCTGCCCCCTTCCAGTAGCAGTGCGGTATAACAGACAGATATTACTAGAACGTGGAAGGAAAAGCAGCCATATGCCTACTATTTCTCTAATTCAGGAAGAGAGTGGATGTCCCAAAACTTGTCACTCAGTGGATCCCTACCTACTCCTTGCTGGCCAGAAATGCTCACTGCTTATCCCTTGGAGAAAGTGGACCTAGAAAACTGAATGAACTGGTGTTCTCCTGGCTGGGAAGAAAGATCAATACTGGGTAGACAGTAGTGTCTACCATATTTTCCTGATCTTTAATTATCCTTTTTTTTAACTCAAATCCATGTTGCCTAATATAACATCTTTTAGTTTGTATTGGTCACGTATTTTACATTACTTTCAATGCTAATATGCTATTATATTTTAAAACCTGTATCATATAATAACATAGGTCTACATTTACCCCTGTTCAGTTTTCATCTTTCAAGAGGCAGTAGAATTGGTTTATACACATTGGTAAGCATATATTACTTTATGCCTACCATGTTATCATTTTGCCTTCTAGTTAGTATGCTGGGGTTTATTATTATTATTTTGAAGGGGTGGGGTAGTTTTTGCCTGTTATTTTGTTGTTGTTGTTGTTTTTTGTTTATTAAATGATCTTTTTATTGGCTGACCAGCTGTGATCTTCTTAACTGTCGACTTTACAACAATTAAACTCTCCTGGGAAATGGGCCTCTTGGGTATGTCTGTGAGGGATTATACTGACGGCTTCAACTAGGGTCATTTCCTAGGCAGGGGATCTTGGACTGGAGAGAGTGAGCTGAGCATTAGCATTTGTCATGTACTGCTGTCCAGCTATGGATGAACGTGATATGACCAGCTCCCTCAAGCTTCTGCCACTGAGACTCCCCGTGGTGGAATGTAAACTGCAGCTGTGAGCCAGAGGAAACCCTTTCCCCTTTAAATTGTTCCTTTCATGGGATTTCATCACAGCAACCAGAGTAGAAATTCAGATATCACTATACTCTCTTTCATTAATTTCTTACTAAGGATTTGGCTCCCTCATATTTTTTCATCAAACATTTCTTCAATTAGTTCTATCATATAAATAACATTAATTTCCACTGCTATTACCTTAGTCGAAACTATCATTGTACTGAGTTGGCTTGTTTTTGTGTAACTTCTAATGAGCCTTCTGGAGTCCTCTCTGCTTTTTGAATGACTTTTCTGGATGAGATAAGAGTTATTAGGAAGACTTGGTCCAATCAAATTGAGAATTCTTGTTATTCTATCAACATTATAATCCCATATGAGGAAAACAGTTATAGTAATATTTATCATATTAGCATCCAGGTGAATGGTGACTCCATTGACAGAATCCAGACTACTTACTAGAAGTAAAACACTTTTAAAAATTGAAGATTGTAAATTCATCCTTGTACACAGGGAAGGTGAGGCTTCTGTGAGTCACTACAGTAGTGGATGAAGCTGAATAGACCATCAGACACATGGGTCAGAAACTTAAAGACAGGGCTAGTCCAGACACACAGGAGAGACCGTGCTAGATGATGTGGAGCGAAAGGGAAGCTGTGCCTGCCACCAAGCCATGGAAACATCTGCACTGAACGAACATGGACGAATTTTCCTTAAAGGAATGGAGAAATGGAGAGGAAGGAAGCAAGAGAAGCAGGTATGGGGTCCAGAAGTGAATATATTCATGAGGAAGAAGTCACCTCTTTCTACAAATGCCTCTGAGAAGTCCAGATGGAGGGGGTCTTTTCAGCAGTCTGGACAGAGCCCAGGTGCATAAGCCAGGTAGAGGTAGCTGGGAGTGGGTAGATGATAAGAAATTGCATGGACTTTCTTTGCTCACATAATCCTTGAAGGAAATTTGACCAGATATGAGGAAAGTGACAGGCTGGAGGGGAAAAAAACCACCTTTTCAATAAAGAGGTTTATTTTTAAGATACAGAAAATAGTGTAAAAATTCTAATACCAAGGCTCCTTTGAAGAAGGAAATACTGAAGACTGAGGAGGGCAGAAATAATCCATTGGGTTTCTTAGTGGGATGGGGTATTCATCCTACTAGATAAGTTGAGGGATACATCTTCTAAAGCTGGAAGGAGGATGCCAGTGTCAGCCTCTTCCTAAGGATGCTGGTGCTTTCTGTGTGTTCCTACTTAATTACACTGACTTTCTCTGTGAAATATGAAGCAAAGCCATTTTCTCATAGACAAAAATAAACACAGATCTGGGAAGGAATAGGAGGCCTGTTCAATGGGAGATAGCTAAATTTTGTTGAGTATCTAGTGTCAAAAATACAACTTTTCATATACTACAAAAATGCTGTTTTTAATCACTCTATACACAGAAACAGCTGTTAAATAATTTACTCAAACTCGCAAAGTTGAAATGTGTTCCACAAGTAGTGGAACTGAGCTTGAACTCTAAATCTACTTGATTTTAAAATTAATACTGATTTGAAAAAGTTAACAGTGTATCAGACAAAGGAATATTTTCCCAGTTTTTCACTGAATTATTGAAAAATCTTCATTGTCCCTTCATAATCATTCTGTAGTTTGTACATACACTTGTGTGTGTGTGTGTGTGTGTGTGTGTACAGGATCTCACATGGCCCAGACTGGTTGAAAACTGGCTATAGAGCTGAGAATATCATGCGGATATTTAAGGTCTCTTTATGACCCAGGTGAAAACTCTAACCTGCCTGAGCAGAGATCGCTGTCTCCAGTAGTTGTGTATGTCTCTGATAAATGCCAAGCATCACCAGGACTAAAATAGAATTTGGGGTCAGATCCCTTCATGGCTGGGGAACTCTGCAGCTGTCACAGATGGATGAGAGAGTGAGTGCTGGAGGGAGAGAAGAAAGAGAAAAGATCTGTCCTAAACTGAACCTTCTGCCCAGACAGGGAAGACTTCTCCCAGACAGGCTTGAGGGATCGGTTGCCAGGGCTTCGTTGCATTGTTGGTGTGTCTTGCTCCTGGGCCATCTCAGGTTTAAACAGCATTCTTCCTAGACTCACTCACCCCTCATCCCCACCTTACCCTTCCCTCTTACTCTGTAGCCCTCCAGCAACCACAAGGCCTATGAGGAGCTATGATAATGCTATCCTAAGCTTTTTTTTTTTCTTTCAGCACTGAAGGAAAACAAAGTAAGGAGATTCCTTAAAAATCCTCCTGATGGGTGGGAAATGGGTGCAGATGACTCTGTGGGAAAATAAACACTCTAGCCTTGTAGAGTCTTTTATTCTCTTCCCACTTCCAGAGAACAGTTGATTGTACCTTCTCCACAAAAGGTGAAAAACTCTCTCTCACACACACACACAACATTTGTTACGGCATGGTGACACATACCTGTTATTTGTGTATATTTTAGAACATCCAAGGCTACTTTGCAAGACCCTCAAAGCAATCTGAAAAACAATCACAAAGAGAGGAAAATGAAGGTGGTTTTTCAAGGCACTGCTTTATATTCATGCCAGCTGTGCATGTATGCTCCAGCTGCTTCACATTCTTGCCAGTATTTGCTGTTGCCATTGTTGCTTTGGCGCTTCTAGCGATGCCATCTTATTGTGATTTTCTTTATAACTTATGATTCAGAGAACATTCCTACATATATTCTTTTATTAAGTGTACAGTTTAGTTTTTGCTGTTGAGTTTTAATTGGGTTGTTTTTAATCTTCTTATTTGTAGGAGCTCTTTATTTTTGCCCACTTGTAATTAGCCACCTGCCTCATTAGCTTTAACAGTTTTTTTTTCTTGGTTATCTTGGATTGTCAACTAAGTTCTCATTGCCTCTTTGAATAATTATAAAGCAACTGCTTTTTAAAATCATGTGTGTTTTATTTATTTTTTTTACATTTTCCAGTATTTTATAGAACATTCCAAACTATTTAAAAAGGGTGATTGGGTAGCATCTTTGATTACTTTTCACTTTCTTGTGCTCTGCCCTCCCCTGCCCCCATGTGTGTGTGTGTGTATGTGCATGCGCACGTGCATGTGTCTGTGTCTGTATGTGTGTGCAGAAGTGCTCATCTATATCTGCAGGTGTGGAGGCCAGAGGTCAGTGCCTGCTATCTTCCTCTGTGCTCTGCACATCACCACCATCACAGCCATCATCATCATCACTGTTTTGGTAGCAGTGGGAATTGAACCTTGGACCTCATACATGTGAGGCAATCACTCTGCCACTGAGCTACATGGTCAGCCCTTCCACCTGGGGCTCCAAAGTCAGGTCCTCATGTTTGCACAGCAGATACTTTATTCACTCAGCTCAGCCATCTCACTAGCCATGTTATCTTTTCTATTCAGATGTTTAATTGTATTCTTCCTCTAGCTAGTCATGTGATTCATTACACTCATTGTTTACTAATTTGAGTCACCACATGCCTGGTATTAAACCTACTAGTTCCAAGTATATTAATACTAGTAGATTTCATTTGTTAATATATGGGACTTTTCAGCCATTTTTATGTAAGAGTCAGTCACTTGATTTGCTTGCTTAGTATTGATTTGGGGAAACTGTTAGCTTTGTGAATTTTTGTCTGATCCTGGTTTCAGGGCTAGACCAAACTCCGTGGAAGAGGTGAAATGCAGGTATAGTGTCTTGTTCTTTGTCACAATTTTAACTACACGTCTTACTCTATCATTGCCATTCCTGTCTGCTTTGCCCTGGAGTCCTTTGTCTCTACCTCAGATTACAGGCTTCCTTATTGTGCTAAGCTCCAGTCCCTCATGGCAACATCCTTACCTGCATGTGTGTTCAGAAGTGCTCACCTATATGTGTGGGTGTGGAGGCCAGAGGTCAGTGCCTGCTATCTGCAAGTTTAGTTGTCAGAAACATTGGCTGCCTGGGTTTTTCAGGGTCAATTCTCTTTGGGGATAAGCTCCCATCAGCTAAGCTGAGAGCATTTGATGGCAGCATCAAGGGTTGCAGTCATCACAGTCCTCACCTTGAGCTGTGCCATCAGTTGGACAACACAAAATTTACAGTATGTTATTTTCGACCTACAAAAAAGTCAGCTTCGCAGAATTCAGGCCATTTCCTCTGAGATGTCTGGAGGCTCCTGGAAGCTGGGAAAGCCTTTGTTTCCTGATTGCTGAAGATCTGAAGGAGAGACCGGCAGTGGGTACAGGTGGACATATAAAATAAAGGAAAGGCTTCCAGATGAATGTTTCAAGCTCTTTTTTGCAGCTTTCTTAATTATTTTCTGTCACACACTTTTGTTTTGTTTTATTGATTTAACTTATTTTTAGCGTGTGCGTGTGTGCATGCGCGTGCGTGTGCATGTGTGTGCATGTGTTTGCAGTGTGTGTGTGTGTGTGTGTGTATGTGGTTGCAGATGCCTGAAGAGGCTAGAAAGGGGCATCAGATCCCCTGGAGCTTGCTTGAGTTAAAAGTGTTTGTGAGCTGCCCAACATGAGTATGGAGAACCAAACTTGGGTCCTCTGGAAGAGCAGGAAATGTTCTTCACCTTTGAGCCACCACTCTAGCCCCTTAGTATTTTAAGATAGAATCTTATCCCGGAAGCTTGAGAAATTGCTCAGTGGTTAAAAGTGTTTATTGCTCTTGCAGAGGTCCTGAATTCAGTTTTTAGCACCCAAGTCAGATAGCTCACAACTTCCTCTAACTTCCGCTCCTGGGGATCTGATGGCTGTGGCCTCTGCAAGTACCAGCACTAATATGTACATAACTCATTACACAGACCCATACACATAATTTAAAATAATAAAATAAACCTTGTTATCGAGGTCCTTTGTGGACCAGCCCCAAGGTCCTCTTCAGTGTTCAGATCTGATGTGACCGGAAGCAAATGGAACATTTTTCTTAGGGCATCTAAGGGTGAATGAACTCTCTCACACACATGCTGTACTGAACAAGTCTCTTTATTCTTCTGCTTTTATTCTAATTCTGTCCTCATTTTAATTCCTCCTAGCTTCTTCTCCCCTAGCCTAAAAACTCTCTTTCTTACAAGAGCCTTGGAGCAATAAAAGAAAAAATTGCAAGAGTACCCTCTCATTGGTCAAAAGCACATTCCTAGGATAAGCGATAAGTTGCTGAGCCATTTACCATGGCAGCACAAGGTTCCAAGGTTTTGGGAGTAAGACCGTAGTCAGCGTCAGGTAGCATAGGGTCTGTAGGTCTTTTATCAGATAGACTTGGCAATCGAAGAATTGGCATGCTTTCCTTAGAGTGATTTGTGTAGCAACCTTGTTAGACACCTGTGACTCTGACCTTCTGCATAGCTGTAAGGTTTTAAACTTATCGTCTATTTACACAAAGTCTTTAGTCTAGTTTTAATTTGCTTTGAGGTAAAAGTGAACTAATTATGTGCAGTAGTGTAGACAAAAGGAACAAAGCAGGATTTTAAGTGCCTACAGTCCTTGTGGGACAAATAGATCTAGTTATGAAGCATGTCTTAGTGTGTGTGTATATATATATTCTATATGTCAAAATTATACAGTTTAATGAAAAGTCATTTCCTGACCACTCACATAAATGTGTGAATAAGATTGAGATGTAATCATGAGAATACATATACACATCACATGAGATTACACACTACAATGCAGGTGTTAAGGAGAGAACCAAGCTGCTTTAGTGAGCAATGGTTGATGGCCCTACAGATCTTGCCTGGACAGGATTAACCTCCACCAGAGAGTCACTCCTCTGGTAGGTTGACATCTGATTATCAATCTGATTAAAATGCTGTATATTTCCATGGCTTCTGACACCTTGTACTTTAAACTGACTTGGAATTTAATATGTAGCCTAGGCTAGCCTTAAACACAGTCCTCCAAGTGTTATAATAATGCACATCTTCTACCACATTTGGTTCCTCTTACACTTTTCTATATCGTCCTAAACTCAGAAGGTCTCTTGCTTTGCTATCCCTGAGTTCTGGGAGAGAATGTTTTCTTAGTGCCCATTTACAACTCTTTCTAAACAAAAGTAGCCCCCTTCCATATGCCACATTATCTAATACAGCAATACTTTCTAATGACTAAAGACCTTATAAAGTTAAGATAATCTCAATAATTTAGCTGAAAAAACAATACTTGAATGTCATAAACATGGTCCTAATTTTCTCTACTAGCCCCTTAATCTGTTACCTCTATAGAAGCTGAGGTGACTATTTTCAATTCTTGGTTGAATCTTATTCTAATTTGACTGTAGTCCTCTTGTGGTTCCTTTGTTCAGTAGAGCAAAGCCAGAATCCTGAGCTAGGGCTGTAGCTATGTTGGTAGCCTGCTTGCTTAGCAGGTAGAAGCTCCTGGGTTCATCCCCAGCACAACATAAACTGGGTGTTGTGATGCTCATTTGTAATCCCAGCATGAGAATCAAGTCCAAGGTGATCCTCTGTAATGAGTTCAAGGACAGTGGGATGCATGACACCCTGCCTTAAAGGATAGTCCAAAGCCAGAGTCCTTCATGACCTCCAGGACGTGGATCCGTCACTCCCCACCTTTCTCACCTCTCTGCCACCATCCTGCACACTTGGCCTCCAGCTGTGCCAGCCTCCCGCCAGTGTTCAGGCCTGCTCCTGCCCCAGGACCAACCGCTTTCTCTGACAGCTGCTTCCCTTGTCTGAAACTTCACCCTTAAACTTTGACTTCTTTCAGGGCTTCTCTCATACAGTGCCTTTTCTGAGGGCTCCCTGGCTGTGCTATTTAGATTTGCATTTCCCCTCACCAGCTCTGATCAACCTTTAGCTTATTAGTTACCCAAGTCAATCTAATAGTGTTACTTAGTTTTCTGGGTGCTACCATGGCAGTATGAATGGCTATTCCATTACAGCCAGAAATCTTTCTCTTCTTTGTATTCCCAGCACCTATTGTAATGCCTAGAACATAGAACATATCCAGCAAGTAATTGTAAATACATTTAAATGAAGGTGTGTGTGTAGCTCCATGCTAGAGTACTAGCCAAGCATGCACAAGCTCTGGGTTGTGCGTGTATGTACATGCGCGCGCACGCGCGCGCACACACACACACACACACACACACACACACACACACACTCAACAAGAGGAAGTCCCATGTGTATCAGAGTACTAGATGGAGAAAGTTCTGGTCCTCTTATCCCACCCAAGTGTGTCATACTGGGAAGGTGAACTAAGAAAATTGTTCTTGAAATCCTAGTATCATTTGACACATTTTTTTTTTTAAAAATCACCTTCTAATGAAGACATGAAGCTCATGGAGATGGATCAGAAATATATTGTAGACCCATTCTCGACACCAATCAACTTCGTGGCTGTGGCCCACCTGCTGTGGGCTGATGTTTAACAATGGTGGATTGTCCTGAGAAGTTCTGTCTGCTGCCAGGGGAATTCTTCCGGCACACTCGTGTCTCCCTTATACACACTGGAGATCAGACTGTAGAGTGTCTTAGACGAAGAGTTGAGCTGGAGGAGAAGAGTCCCTGCCTGAGCTGTCTCTGGTCAGTCTGTCTGTCCTCCTGAAGAGACCGGTGCCACTCATCCACTGGTGTACTCCTTTTCTGTGGACCCACTCTGTGCCAGGCCCTGCTCAAGGAGGAGCACTGTAGAAGACAGTGAGTTGGCACATGTATACCTGCTGAAAGGCTAATTGCCTGGCACGTCTTATCAGAGAGTGGGTTCAGGCACAGTCTATGATTGCCCCTATTTGAAGTGTCCCTAAGAGGGTCCCTTATTATACCTTCCTAAAACTGCCCTTTATTGGACCAAATCTCCTCTTCCCTCAGTAGTGTTAGAAAATTGGACACAGAGGAGAGTGGTCTGATGTTCATGCTTGGAGGAAATGTAGATCCTCTTTGGCTAAATCACCATTTGCCCCAGTTCTCAAAGTGGATTTAGTCGAGGTAGTGCTTTTCTCTGTTTCTCACCACTAGTTGAAAAGGCAAAAATACTTCCTTGTGGTAACAGGTGGGACACAAGGTCATTTCTGAGTGTGGGGATATTATGTGGCAAAAGGAAGAATCTAGATCCTTTTCCTGTTAATTCTTTTCCCTCCTGGTCCAGCTTTTCCAAGTTCCCCCCAATCTTCACTATTCAAGAAAGAATGCCCCCATCTTCCCTATGAGCTTCAAAGAGAATGTTGGCTGTTCCAGGGACAGGAGAGCTACAGGATCTGCAGTCAGACTGCCTGGTTGGGAGTGTGGCTCCCACAAGTAGCCTAGTGACCTTGAGAAAATTAATTAACCTCTCTTACTTAACGTCCTTGGATAAATGTGGCCAAAAGAATGCCTTGCTTTAGCCTTCTGCATCTCAGACTCACAACTTTCCTTTCTTTATTCTCTCATACATTACATCCCAATGGCAGATTCCCCACCACCACTGCTCCTCCCAGTTCCTCCCATCTCTTCTCCCCCAGATCCACTCCTCCTCTGTTTCCCTTCAAAAACAAAAAACACAGAAGAGTAGGCCTCCCGGGATCTCTTAGAGGAGTCTGTGAGCCCTCTTCTCATGATTTCCTCAAACCCTCTGGTTCTGATAATCCTTCCTTCCCCTGACTTTAGATCAACCATTGGTTGCCCACATCACTATAATCCCAGCATATCTTCCAGGCAGGGCAGATTGTAGGCAAAGATTTTTGTCGATAGGGGTTGATTTTTCAGTCCCACTGCTGTGAGTCTTGCCTGGTTATAGAAGATGGCCAGTTTGGGTTCTATATCCCCATTACTAGGAGACTTCACTAGGTTCTCTTTCATAGGTTCCAGGGAGCTCCCTTGATACTAGGTTTCTGCACTCCCCCCACAAATACATTTGCTCAACTATGTTCATAGAAGCCAGAAACTGGAAACAATCTAGATGTTCCTCAACAGAAGAATGGATTTTAAAAAAATGAGGTATATTTGCACAACAGAGTATTACTCAGCTTTTAGAAACAATGAATCATGAAATTTTCAAGGAAAAGAATGGAACTAGACAAAATCATCCTTAGTGAGGTAACACAGACCCAGAAAGACAAGCATGGTATATACTCATTTGTAAGTGAACATTAGCTATTAAGTAAGGATAATCATCCACAGATCTAGAGAGGTCAAGTAATAGGGATCAGGCAGGGATGCATGGATCTCCCTGAGAGGCAAAAGTAGAATAGACTTTATGGGTGGACTGGGAGAGGTAGGGATGGGAATAGGAAGGCTCAGGTGGGGGGTGTAGTGTATTAGGAGAGATGACTAGAATTGGGGGACATGTAGAATTGTTTTAAAAGATAGGATCCCAGCCAGGCATGATGGCACACACCTTTAATCCCAGCACTGGGGAGACAAAGTCAGGCAGATCTCTTAGTTCGACGCCAGCCTGGTATACAGAGTGAGTTCTAGGACAGTCAGAATTGCATTGAGAAACACTATCTCAAAAAAAAAAAGACAAAAACCAAAAGAACAGACAGGATCTCATGTAGTCCATGCTAATCTTGAAATTGCTATGTAGCTGAAGATAACCTTGAACTTCTGATCCTTCTGTCTCTGTTTCCTACTACGTGGTACTGGGGAGCAAACACAGGGCTTCATGTACTTTATGCAAGTACTCTACCAACTGAGTCATAGTGCCAGCCCTATTAATTTCATATGATAATAGAAGTATGGACAAAGAGTTGCCAGAGCAGACGGCACAGGCTTGGAGAGATTCTGAGTACTGAGATAAGGAACACAAGTGTTAGGCTGTCAGGGTCATGTCATTGGGATAGGAGCAGTTAAGGGGGACGCAAAGGCAGTGGAGATGCAAGATGATCTCCAACCACAGGTAACAACAAAAACAAAGAAGACAGCCGCGTGTCCTATGATTGTCACTGGGCAAAATCTCACCCAAGGTAGAATGAAATGGGGTTTTCTGTGTGACTGTTCACACGACAGTCATGGTGGTTTGACTCATTCTCCACCATGCTTCTCTCCACGGGGCCTCCTTACTGGAGTCCCATCTTCAGTTTCGATAAACAGCATGACTTCTCAGATGGAAAGGTTCAGAATGATGAAGTGCTGAGGATGCAGGGTGAATTCAAAACCACTTTCAGCTCGTCTTAACGTTTTCTTCAAAAGCCAGTAAAACGTGCTGTACCCAACCAAGCCAGCACACAATGCTCAATTCTGAGGATGCTCTAAGATTCCCACAGCCTTTAAATAAGAACAAATTTTCATCAAAATTTCTTTTGTGACTTTTTTCTATAGAGATTGGAGAATCTGTTTTTTTTTTAAAAAAAAAACTCCTGAATAGTTATTGAACATTCATATTAAATACTAGAGACTTTTGGGAGGCCCTTTAATTTTGAAAAAACAGCTGCTTTTATTTTATCCAATGACCTTCTCTAACTAGACATGGCCCCTGGAAAAACAGAATGAAAAAAAGGAATCTCAAAGTATCTGTTAGGAAGGCAATATTCAGAAGAGAAAGGGAAGGGGAGAGAAAAAAGGAAGATCCCATACCTCAGATTCCCTTGCCAAGGGCACAGAGGGTTGGGACTCAGCTGCATATTACCATCTCCCTTTATGCTCCTAGGATGTGGATTAGCATCGTTAAGCAATAGACTTCATCTCCATCACCCCTCCAAGACAGTCACACACTCTACCTAACTACACCTCCTTAGTTCTGATAACTCACCAGTCTTGGTCCAGAAATCTATCATGTCTCTTACTGTCTGGGCCAAGTGTTTCCAGGTTCTCAGTCTTTTATTTAAAGAATTGTCCCAGATGTGCTCACAGACTGCAGAGTAGCAAGGAAACTTTATTTAAAAGCAAAACAGTAACACAGATGAAAAAGAGATGCCCTGCCAGTTATGACACCAGGCTATGTGATTGAGAGTACACAAGGGCCTCTGGTTGTTGTCTGTGTCTTCCTTGACAGCATTCAAGAAAAGGAGTTAGATTATGAAAGCACTTCATGTCCATGTTTCTCTGTTTTGATTGACTGGCATGGATTACATGAAACTGCTCACTGCAAATGCCTCTTGCTGGGACACATCTGAATTTAATAATATGCATAGGCATAATATGGCAAACTGGATGTTTCCTATAAGTTTATTCAAAGGACACAGTTTGTCTTATTGAACATGCACCCAAAACTAATTCAGTCCAGATGGGCCCATCTCCCTTCATTTTAGGATATGTTGTAGGACATGTTTGAATCAAACAGGACATTATCAAGGAGTTGTTAAGGGGAATAGCATGTTTGCATTGTTTAAAGCAGATATACGTGCAGGTGGGGCATGCCAGAAAGTTTCTTAGGTGCTTTGTTAGAAGAGAGTGTGCATAGCCAAGCCAAGTAAACTCAGGTTGCTAAGCTTGCCCCTATGTTTGCCTGCCTCTTACCTGTCCCCTTATGCCTGTGACTGATCCAGGGATTAGAGGGAATCAGAACAGCAAGAGAGAAGAGCCTTTCCATTTGTTTAACTGCCTTTTTGATACTTGATTCTTCTCTAACACATTGAAACTTACTGAACAGATGGGGAAGCACATCACTTTCAAAGACAGCCCATGGCTTGGGATAGCAATAGAAGAGAATATTGCAGATCTCCTGTGGCTCTCACTTATGGATCCCAATTCGTCTTGTTGGAACCATTTAGAGAAAATCCAGCCCCTCTTCTGTGTGACAGTAATTCATATTCATGCCAACAAGAATCTGGGCTTCCTGGTTATTCTTTTTTTCCTTTAAGGCTTACAGGCTTACCGGTTACTCCCTCTCCTACTATGATTTCCCCATGGTGGCTAGTCTTATCTCTGTTCACCTTCCAGCTACATCTCAGAAATCTAGATGTCAAGAACAGAATGTGTATTTCAAGTGGAGAAGGGGAGCTGATGCCACACCCTTTCCTCTTCAAACTGTATCTCTGTTGGTGTAGCCTAATGCAAAGTTAGTTTCTGATAATTATACCACATTTTGGTTAAAATAAGAATAAAACTTGTGATTCTTACATGTATTAGGTTACATCTACTTTAGAAATTGTACCATTGACGTTTTTGGTCCTCAAGCAGTTTATCTTAAATTTATTTTTTAATTGAAAATAGATTCTTCTCTCACACAATACATCCCAACCAAAGTTTCTTCTCCCTCAACTCCTCCTAGCTCTCTCCCACCTCCCCTCTCCCCCAGACCCACTCCCTCTTTATTTCCCCTTCAGAAAAGAGACAAGGCGAGAGCCCTCATATCTAGGCTAGACAAGGCAACCCCATAAAAGGAAGAGTCTCAAGAGCAGCTTAATGAGTCAGAGACGCACCCACTGCCACTGTTTCAGGTCCCACAAAACACCAAGCTAACAGCTATAACATATTCACTGAGGACCTGGTGCAGACTCATGCAGGTCCCATTTGCTGCTTCCATCTCTGTGAACCCTACGTAGCTGATTCAGTGAGCCATGTTCTCCCGGTGTCCTCCACCCCCTCTGACTCCTATAGTATTTCTTCCCTCTCTTCTTCAGTGTTCCCTTCTCTCTGAGGGGAGGACCTGATAGAGTCCTCCAATTTAGACTCTGTCTCCCTCACCCTCTTCCAGGCTAGAGGAAGCCTTTCTGCTGATGACTACTGGACAAGACATCAATCTATAAATATAGCAGAATATCACTAGGAATCGTTTCATTGTTTTGTTTTGTTTTGCCAGTGTGTTTGGTTCTACCATAGGTCTCTGGACTATCTAGTCTCCAGTTCCCGACCATCCAGGCAGTGAAGCGCAGGGCTCCCTCATGTGGGGTGGGCCTCAAGTTAAACCAAACATTGGTTGGCCACTCCCACGTGTTCTGCATCACCATTGCCCTAGCACATCTTACAGGCAGGACAGATGGTAGATGAGGGTTTTGTGGCTGGGTTGGTGTCTGGGTTTGTTTCTCTTCCTGTGGCCTGCAGAGCACCTTCTCACACCAAAGAAATTAGAACATAGGGGTGAAAGCTCCAAGCCTGTACCAGATCGCCCTCACTATGTTCAATGAGCTAAGTGGTTCTTTTCTTCAGCAATGGGGCCCCCACTGTCAGTTTTCAGAGGGTGACCTTCTGTCCTAGCATCAACCTGAGTGTTTTAGAGATCTCCATGGGACCTCCTCAGCCAACAACCAAATGTAACCCAATCCCACCACTAGAAGTCTTGCCTGACTACAAAAGCTGGCCAGTTCAGACTCTGTATCGATCCTCCATTACCAGGAGTCCTCACTAGGTCACCCACAGATTCCAGGAAGTTTCCACTGCACTAGGTTTCTACACCACTCTCCCAATGCTTCATATCTACTTCAGGAATTGTACCAGTGACTCTTTAGGTCCTCCCATAATTTATCTTAATAAATTTATATTATTGGCTTTATATATCTCACCTATCAGGATTTTTATGGATCATGAGTCTGGACTCCCCGTACTCAAGAAATCTGTTGTATTATATCAAATCCTGATTCTTCTTGACTATTAAAGAAAATTGGAAATGGATAAGACCAGGGTTATTGCATCATTCACTAACACCATTTATATATGGTGGTCCATTCAGATATGAATTTACCTTTACTATTGTCTAGGCTAAATCATCTAGATCATTTGCAAGGATTTCAGGAGAGGACTCATGTCATGCTGAGGTCACACTGTGCCCACGCAAACTTTCTGTTCTGAGTCTGGTAGCTGGTTATAAAAGGAAGAGACATTAGTTTGATAGCAACTGTTTTTGAACGAGCCCATTAACTAAAGAGTTCTGGTATTGGGGTGGCGAATACATGTTTAGGAGTGCATGCAGGTGTACATGTATGTCGTTCTCATGCTTGTGTAGCAAGCATGCTCAATAATTCTTGAAAGATTTGAAAAGCACCCATCAATAATGGCTCCTGATAGCATACCTGAGATGAGAACCATGTTTGAATTCCGGGAAAGTGGCTTATTTTTTTATACTTGAGAAGATGGCTTCCCTTTGCCAGCTGGGACCCAGGACTACTGCCCTGTGGAGAAGCTCCACTCTGTGTTCCCAGTTGGTTGGTTTCAGTATGACAGAAGATATTTGCCTTTGGTGCTGAGAAAAGCTGTCTACCAAGTAGGCCCTCTCATGGTGAGATACTGCCACCAAATATGTCACAGTGAGTACCTGCCAGATTCTAAACCAAGTGCAGCCATTGGTTTTTTTATTGGGAGAGGACGTGGCTCCATCAAGTTCCTCTTAATGTTATCATCATCATTGGTCCCATCTGCCACTGTAGCACTGGGATGCAGCTGGCTTCAAGTGTCCACAGGTGAGATGAGAGCTCTCCAGCCACCTCCCAGAACCTTTGAAGGGAAAGCCCTAGTCACACAGGAGGGTCGGGCACCCCGGTGTCTCCTCACGTATCCACATACACAGCCCTTTTCTGATTCAACCCCCTCTGACTCCTTGCCAATGATCAGAGTGGACTGAACCTGAGACTCAGAGCCATGCTACAGTACATGTGCAAAACGGTGTTGCTTTGCAGTAGGGTGGCGCCATCGCGAAGGGAATTAGGAAGAGCTGTGGTAGGGTAACACCATAGATGAGGGAATTGGGAAGATTCTAGATACTTTTGACAGGAGAAATGTCACGACTTGCAGATGTGAGAGGGTGAGAGGAGGAATATAGATACAGTAGCAACTAGATTTTAACTTAAGCCTTTAGGAAGTTTTGCTACCACACTATATTGAAAAAGGGCTGGCTAGGAAGGCTGGGGGTAGGTGAGGGAAATGAGTTCCATTTGTAAAGGATGATTAAGATTAAGATGCCTGTTAGACAACTGGCCAGGGATCTGAAGACGACGTTGGATGTATGAATCTATACTGCAAGGAGGAAACTAGACTAGATATCTAAAACATTGGAGCTATTAAGTGCCATATTAAGACCAGATAAGACAGTGCTGAGAAATTTGTTATTGACCACAAGAGCATTGCACAAGTGTGGTGTTAATTCCCTTGTCAATTCCTAGGGTCAAAGAAAATTCTTCCTTAAGGGGAACTAGACCTACAGTCCTTTGAGAACATGTTATACGGGGGGGGCAAGCATGAGCTGATCCCATCCTCCCCCATTACCCAGCGAGGGCTGCCAGTTCACTTGAGTACGAGCAGCAGCTCAGAAAGTGTCATCCTCCAGGCACACTTCCAATGCAATTAATCATGTCAATACCTATAAATAAAGTGCAACCAACAGTCACTTTAACAGCGCATGCTAATTATCAGTAGGTTTGTCGCTGAAAAAGGGCCTCTCTCTCTCTCTCTCTCGTGCTTCTTATTTTTTGCCCGTTTTGCCATGTCTTGGGGGTAGTATCAAGAACGCCATCGGGGTGTCTGAGGAGATGGGATGAGCAGATCATTAACAGAGGCCATGTTACAAAAGGATTGGGTTTGGACCCTCAATGTAATTGTTATGGGTGATGATAAAGGACTTCAAGGAGAAATCTCACAACTAGGGTTGCACATGGTGTTGTTTCTTACAAGGTTTTATTTTTGAAATGGGTGCTTTAAAAACAGGGCTCCTCAGAGAGCCAGACACAGGCAAGAATATGGTGCTGGGAAGAAGAATAGACAAGAGACAAGAAGTTCCATAGCCTTGTGGCTCATTGGCGTGGAGCTCTACTACCTGGATAGCAAGCCCCAGGCATCTGCCTTGTCTCTCTTTCCACAGTGCTGGGGTTACATGCTAATGCCAGCACACCAGGCTTTTCACATGGGCTATGATTATCAGTCTCTGGACTACACTGCCTGAGCAATCACCACAGCCCTATGTGTAATTTAACTTTCATTATCATCAACCTTGTAGATGGATGGATGGATGGATGGATGGATGGATGGATGGATGGATGGATGGATGGATGGATGCAGACAGACAGTCGTTTTTGGGTTTTTCAAGATAGGGTTTCTCTGTATAGCCCTATAGACCATGCTGGCCTTGAACTTGGTGATCTGCCTGCCTCTGCCTCCAGAATGCTGGAATTAAAAGCTGCACCATCACCACCTGGCCCCGTGTTCAGATATTAATCCCCTAAAGGAGAAATCTTAGAAGAGGTAACTGAGAAATGGCATCATTCATCTAATGTTAAGTGGGCAGTCAAGGCTTTAACTGAGCTTCAGCCAGTCACATTGTATGTACAGGCTTCAGGGATTTTTAGTACAAAGATTTAGACCATTTGCTTCTAATGCCACTATTGAGATAGTTTTATTTAAATTTGTCATCTTATAATTTGCTTTTTATTTCTACTAGATTTTTCTCTCTGACCCTGTCCTCTTCCCATGGTTACCTGTCTTTTTTGATTACTATTTCCACACACCTATATTATTTCATATTTTTACTTTTTTAGCCACAAACTCCTTGTATTATTTTAGTTCTTTCTTTGGGGTATGTATTACACATCCTTAACATATGTAAGTCAGCTTAAAGTGGTGTTAGTCTACTTTTACTATACATCATGCAAAAAGCACATGGTTTTAGTCTTCTAGTTAATAACATCAGTTAAATGAGAATTTTTAATATTTAGTTATCAATCCTAGGGATGACTCCAACAACCCAGTTGGGTTATGTACCCATCCCTTGTCCCAGCAAAGCCCAGTGTAGCAAATATAATGTTGTGGTTAACATAGTTTTCAGCAGCACCCCTTTAGGATATCACAGATTGGGAAAGGAATTCACTAGGAGAGTGCAGGAAGAATATAAAGTGCACTAGCCAGCCGGAAAATACAGCTGATATTGACTACTACAGGCACAGTCAGAGGAGAGAGATTGCAGTTTGGCAGACAGAGAACTTAGACACACTTCTGAGCAGTTCCCAATGTACCCTGCTGACGGTGCTGCACTTGACCACACCAAGCAGGAGCCAATGAGGCATTTCTCTGCCCGGCATTTCCTTTCCCCATTACCCTCCAGGGCACTCAGTACTGGTGATACTTCTGCATTCTGAGTCTGAATGCAGAAATTCTGAGGCTGAAATAGAAGGCAGGTATTCTACCATTTCTTTGTATTTGGCTCTTCTCTGCATTCTAGAAGATGTACTAAGAAACTCCACACTCATATACACATCGTTTCTCAATGCTGGCACAAGTCGCATTTTGGACTGGATAACCGTGGCTTACCTGTGTACTGTTCTTGCCGTGAACCTGGATTGTATCTGTCTGTTAGATGTCAATAACAAATCCCAGTCCTCAAAGGTGACACTCAGAAGCTCTAGATTGCATTGAATATCCTCTGAGGAGCAAATTCACTTCTGATTGGGAAGTACTGATTCAAGGGAATGTTCGTGGCTATAGAGATTCCACAGGTTCTTGACACCAAACCTGCATCAGCTTATGGTGAGAAAGGAACATTACCAGCAAATGCCAGTGGTCCCCTGGCCCACTGCCTGGGAAGCTCATGACTCCTCAAGGGATGACGATTCTGGGTTACTATTGCAGATTCAACCCTAAGACAGTTCTCCTAGCCAAATAAGATGTAAGAATAAGGAAATGAGGGCATGGAAAGATGAGCCAACGGTTATGAGCTCTTCCTGCTCTTGCAGAGAACCCAGGTTCAGTTCTCAGCAGCCACGTGGTGGTTCACAACCACCTACAATTCCAGTTCCAGGAGATCTGCTGCTTCACCTCTGATTTCTATGGACACCAGACAACACGTGGTGCACATACATATTCACAGACAGAACACATGCATAAGATGAAATAGATAAATCTATAAAAAGTAAACAAATTAAGAAATAAGTGAATGAATGGATGGATGAAATCCCTAATAATTGTTCAGTGTTACTCTGAGGAAGAGTGGCATTAGGTTGTATATATAGGAAGGGGGATATTTTATTGCTTTACTTAAGTCTTTCAATATTCAAATTTTACAGTCATTTTACCTATTAATACTTATTTAATTTTCTGTGTTGTCCAAGAGTGTCAATATATACACATGAATGCAGGTGCCAGTAACATCACTTCCTCTGGGGCAGAAGTCGCAGGTGGTTGAGCCTCCTGATGTTGCTGCTGGGAACTGAACTCAGGCCCTCTAAAGAGGAGTTTGCACTCTTACCCAATGAACCATCACTTCAGCATCATTTTATTTTTATTTAATTATTTTATAAATAAATTACTTCTATATGTAAAATCTTTAAAAATGTTTGCAGGATTTCCTTTGATTTTGTTTTTGAGACATAATCTCATGTAGTCCACTCTGCCTTTGAACTTTGATGCTGCCAAGGAAAACCTTGACCTCCTGATCCTCCTGCCTCTACTTCCCATGGGCTGTGAGTGTGCCACTATCCCTGGTTTATTTGTTGCATGCTAGACAAGAGCTGTACCGACTGAGTCACACACACACCCCATACACAAAATTTCTTTTTGAATCACTTGAGAGTCAAGAACATTCATCTTGATAATTGTTTGTTTAACTTCTGTGTTTTAAAGATACACTAAAGGATTTTAGTCTTAGAAGTTTGTTATTTTTCCTTTAAACTCATGAGTATACGGTCTTACAGTAGAAATATTTATGAATGGAATTCATAGTAGGGAGGAAAACCACCACCATATACTTAGTACATAGTACAGAAGGAATCTGACACTTCATGTTTAACTATGTTCCTCGAGAACCAGAAGTAGAATGAACACATTTCACATCTTTCAGAGTGGGGTACACTTTGTGAACCCTCAAGAAATAGATGCTGAAAGAATTGACTATGGTACCTTCATGGGCATTATTTTGGCCAATCCTAGAATTGCTTTTTCAAATTGGGATTCTCTGGGCAAAATGAGGTAGAACAAGAGAGCAAGTGCTGTGGAAAGGAAGACTAGAAATCAAGGACACAGGATTGGACTTGAGTATAAAAAGCAAAGAGACGGTTAGGCCTCCTGCAGAAGGGAACACAGCATCACACAGCAACAAGAACCTGCCAGGTGTGAAGCCTCACTCCTATGCAATGCCCCCTAGTCCCCACAGGGAAAGATCGGGCCACCAGGGCTCCTGAGGTCAAGGCTCCAGAAACCAGGACTGCTTGGGCTGCAAGGTGAGGTGATTTTGTTTGCATGAGCCAGGCGATGCTTCTAGACACAGACCAATTCATCTGCCTTAGCTACCAAACAGATCCTTTGCCTCCTCCTCTCTGTGGAAGCAGTCAAGCCAGGTTGTTGGCAAGGTGACCTTCCAAAGCTGAATCTGTGCTTTCAAAAATAGAAGCATCCTCCAAGAATCCAGAAGGGGAGGGGAGGCTGTGGATGTTGAGGCCAGAACCCAAGTCCCTGGAGCACTGTCAGTGTGAAACCGTATTAATTAGACACAGGCACCCAGATCCATAACCTCAGGTGTCTCACAGAAATTGAAACTAAATGAACTGGCTTTTTTCCTCTTCCTAGTTACACTCTCCTGGGCTTTAGAAGAGGGTGGAGGTCAGGAGAAAGATTCCTATATTCTGACCTGTTTGGATCAGCTGTACATTGCCCAAGGAGATGTCTTCCACAGGATCCCAGTAGAGGGAATGGACCTCATTCAGATACACTCAAAGCAGGATGTGGCTAAGTGAGACCTTGAGAAGTAGACATCAGGACTCCCTAAAGTCTGGATTTTGAACTTTTCTCCCTGCATGGACATTGTGCAGGACGAGGTTTGTGTCCCAGTGTGTCTAATTATGTGGGAACTGAGGTCAGAGGTTGTCACTACCATACTCATGTAATACCTTGTCCAGAGTTAATTAGGAGCTAGAAGATTCCATGTTTGATGGAACCACATGTTACCGACCTGCAGAGGTTGTTTGCTATACCAAGGGTACAAATGGCAGTTTAGATTGTGGAAGAAACTGACTGGGTTATCCGGAGTGTGGGGGGATAGTGTGGTTCATTTGACCGCTCTGTGTAGATGAGCAAGCATATGGGTCAGAGTAAAGCCCTGCTGGAAAAGTCACAGGAAGTTGAGTGGGGTTGCAGGCTGAGTGTCTGAGCTCTGCTAGGGTGAAGCCCTGTTAGGCTTCTCTTTGCATGGCTTTGTGCTGAGAACTCTCTCTGGATTGCAACAGCCATGTGAATAGAGCAACGTGGAGGGGCACTCTGAGAATGCTGTGTTCTGGACTATGGGAACCTGTGTGAGGCTGGACCTGTGGGCTAGGTGTGTGGCAGCTTCCTGCGGACAGCCTCTTCAGCTCTGCCATCCTAAATATGAGTTGTGCTTCTGTACAAGTAAAGCTATCGCAGCAGAGGGGTGGAGTTTGTGTGTGGCATTAGGACCTCATGAGCTGACCAAGAGGAGCAGAGTGTGGCGTTTCTGACCTGCCTGCTACTGAGCCTCCTGCACACAGGCAGAGGACGGTTTCTAATGCATCGCTCTGTGTTTTCTAAACAGGACAATGTGGATCTGGGAGAGCTTATGTTCTCACTCTGTTATCTTCCAACGGCTGGCAGGCTGACCATCACCGTGATCAAAGCAAGGAACTTAAAGGCAATGGACATAACAGGAGCGTCAGGTGGGATAGTCTTCAGTTCCTCATCTAGTTCTCATTCAGTACATTATGAAGTTCCCATTATGGTACCTTGGGTCTGGAACCAAGTTGCCAGGGTTAACCACATTCCTGACACCTCTAAGTGCTGTGTGACCTTGGACCAGTCACTTAACCACTCTAGGCTTCAAAGTCCCATCCGTAAAGTGAGAGTAAGATTTGCCCCTGTTGAGTTGTTGTATGATGAACCGTGTTAATATGTATAAGATATGGTATATTAAGATGCTACATGATGTGAGCTGAATCTTGAGTCTTTTACTACCCGCATTTGAGACTCAACCCACAGTTTGCATATTCTGAGGTGATCTACCAAGCTAGGCCTTTTCTCAGACTTCACTATCTTGGACTCATTGAAAACTGGAGACAATTCTGACTACTTATAAAAGTGAACTATAGCTTGGAATTTCTTTTCAGTGAACTAGGCATGTACCTTTAAATTGTAAACCCTGACTCCAAATGTCTCAATATGCAGCTCACACTGTGCACATTCATACCAGTCTTGGCCAAGTGGTCACTAATGCACAGGCCACTGGTACATAGACTGACTGAACTCAAAGAGCCTGAAATGTAGTGTACTCATTTGTTGTTGCTGGTGTGTGTGTCTGTGTGTGTCTGTGTGTGTACATATGTATACATTTACATATAAAAACCAGAGGTCAATCTCATATGTCACTCCCAAGGAGTCATTTTCCCCCAGTCCATCATTACTGTCCAGCTCAAAAGGGATTCCTGTATCTCTGCCTAACTGCATGCCACCCTGAGAACTCACCCCTTCAAGAAGGTACTTTAAACCAGAGGAGCTATATCATTTTTTTCTTTCTTAGAAGCAGCCTAGGGTATAGAACATAAACTATAACAACACCTTAGAGTAAATGTCATCCTTGACTTTGGTTTTTAAGAAAGGTTCTCTCATTGAGACCTGGGCTCACTGCTTACACTATGACTGGGCAGCAAACACCAAGGATCCTCTTGTCTCCACTTCCCTTGCACTGGAATTACAAGTGCATGCCACCCACCATGCCCAGATGTGTAAATGGAAGACACTATGTTACTCAAGTCTTATACTTGCATGGCAAGGTTGTTACTGACTGGTTTTGCTCCAAGATGTTGATACATTCTATGTTCTATCCTCCAAGCTGTTTGTAAGCAAGAAAAGTGATATACAGCTCCTCTTACCTTCTGTACAGCTTAACGTGCCTTCTGGAAGGGGTGAAGGCAGATGTGCTAAGGAAGAGAGATACAAGATTGCCTTTTAAGCTGCATGGTAGTGAGAATCTAGTGGGACCAGAAGTGCCGCCTCCAGAGCACAGTCAGCCTGGTCACCTGTCACTCTGCCATGGTCATGCTATGAACAGTCCCCTGTCTTCTCTCTTACTGATCAGTGAATAGTGACTCCCTTTGCAAGCAGACTTGCAGCAGCTCCCAGTACGTAAAGCCATCCACCCCTACAGACTGTTCCATTCTCTAGGAATTTAGAGTTCATAAAGCTAGAAGCATTCTCCTTCTTAGAAGCCCATTCTTTAAGCAAAAATCTCCATGGGTAGCCCAAGAGTTGGGGTGCTGAGTCCTGTGCCCCCACCCCTGGGAAATGTCTGCCTCTCTTCCTTTCACAGGCAGGTGGGTCTTGGATTCTGGTTGGAATATTTTATAATTTGGCAACAAATGTTTTCACCCTATTTTTAAATTTCATGAATTTTGAGGAGACAGTGTCCTGTGTTTTTTTCTTGAAGGAATAACTTAATTATTCTAAGTAGTTGCTGCCCACATCACATATCACATGAATTAAAATCCCCAAATCTAGTCTCCAGACAGAGGAAGAAAGTTTCCCCTTTTGGTCATGCATGCCCAGCATCTGCATTTGTCCTCACAGTGCCCTGTTCTCATGCCTGTGCAGATCCATACGTGAAAGTCTCACTGATGTGTGACGGCCGGCGACTGAAGAAAAGGAAAACATCAACCAAGAGGAACACGCTTAATCCCGTTTACAATGAAGCCATAGTCTTTGATGTCCTTCCTGAAAGCATTGACCAGATCCACTTGTCCATAGCTGTCATGGACTATGACCGGTGAGATGCCAGGAGCTCTCCCTCCCTCCCTCCCTCCCTCCCTCCCTCCTTCTCTCCCTCCCTCCTTCCCTCCCCCAACTCTGTGTGTGTGTGTGCCCGTGTGTGCACACACAATATCTGGGCAGAAAGAGTAGATTGGGGAGCAGCCATTATGCGAGGTAGGGTTCCAGGACACAGAGTGACCACAGGGACAGCATGTGGAGGACAGGCTGACAGGGAGTCACACTGTCCATAGCATGCTGTCCTCTCACGGCAGTACTTATAACGTCTTCGCCTCTCATTCCCCGTTTCTTATCTTTCTCCTTCTCCACCCTGCCATGTCCCACTTCTTTCTGTTCCCCTTTCTGCTTACTTCTTGGTATCTCTGTGTGTCAAGTGGTCCCACAAGTCTTGTTTTCCATAGAGCAGCCTGACTCTTTTAGTGGAAAGCTTATATCCAAAACACAAAATGATTACTTTAGCCACGCCACCAATGTTTCTAAATATATAACTTCAGTCCTTTTTTTTGCCTCCTTGCACTGTGTTTAATAAAGATCATTTCCATACACTTAAGTCTGAAAGCAAACACAGAAATATTCTCTTGAAAATGCTAGGATCAGTATAGATGACATGGTACATTAAAATGTATAAGATGCTAGACTTTTTAATTAATACAGCACAGAGAAGATATTTATAGCCTGCATTGTAACCAATTGTGTATTTAAAGGATAGATTTGAAAAACAGGCATTTTAATATGCAAAGGAAGTACCAACAGGGAATTATACATGTTAAACCAGTCATTAGACTGAAATGCAAAGTCTCTTTTTAATTAGAAACCTCCCACGTGGTCTGGGCACAATTATAAAAGAAAAAAATCTGTCTGGCTTCTAATATAATCTCACAAATATTGCTTGTAGCTAAAAATTTTTCCATCTACCTCTGAAATATTAGCACAGTGGCATCAGTGACCTCAATGCTTTTCCAGTAGATCCGCACAAGAAACATGCCTTGTCTTCGGACACAATTGCCCATGAGTACGACAGCCCATGCTGGGCATAGACCTTGTCCTGTCTTCTCTGGACACACACAGCACCATAGTACCAGGTCCCAGGAGGGGATGCTGCCCACCAGCTTGGAAGCTAGGCTGGTATTTCCCAAGCTATTGCCAAGGTTCCTGCATCACCAAATCTGATTATGTGATTTCTGCCTTAATTTAATTATCAGTAAACTTATAAATCTGGTCTGGAAAAATCCAAGGCAGTATCCACAGAGTCTCTGTATGCATTTGATTTTAATGAGCATAGACTTAAATATCCCAAACAATCCTTTATCTCTTCTCCTTCTCCCCACACAAACAGAATAGAAGCCACTCCTCTTTGTTGGGAGGACAAAGAGATTATCCCAAGAGTCGAAAAATGGGCCACATACTTTCAATTATTTCAAGGGACTATTTTTTATTTTTTACTAAGGAAAAAGTAAAATGACAAAAAGCAAGACCTGCTCACAAAAAGTTTCAAACTGTTAGCCCTAAGTTAAAGGAGCTGGGTGCCTTCCACAGTTGAGAACTCAAGTTGGCTCAAAGAACCAAAGCTGAGAGTAGAAAGATAGAAAGATGTGGAAAAGATGACAGCAGTGGTCCCTAATGAAGTAAGGAGCAAGAAGATTCAGTAACCCTCCTCTCTGGGCTTCTCGTTGCCATCCTTGGTTGCCTCTTATGGAAATTGGAGTGGCAGTTACATCATTCACTCCTTCCTAAGGACTTCCTTTCCATTCGGTATCTCTGGAGGCCAGATTAGCCTCCAGCGCCCCAGAAGTGATGTCATTACCACACGTCAGGGAATTCTTTGGACAAAGGTTCTCAGAACCAAATGAACCCATGTCAGTGTGAGGAAAGTTGGATACAATCTTTAACCCTAGGTCTATCTGCTGTTAAGCCTAGACTGTAGTTTTCAATTAAAGAATTATTTTAAAAAATAGCCCACTACTTTTGAATTTCTTCCACTCATTTGAGTTGTTCCTTTTACTTCTGCATACCAAAATTTTAAGAAAAAACTATTGTGTCCCATTTTCACAGTGTAGGTCATAATGAGGTCATCGGCGTGTGTCAAGTAGGCAATGAAGCTGAGTGGCTGGGCAGAGAGCACTGGAGTGAGATGCTGTCATATCCTCGGAAGCCCATTGCACACTGGCACTCTCTGATGGAGGTAAGACCTGCCCAAACATGCCCCACTCTGTGGATTGCATGCTTTGCTGCAGAAGTACAAAGCTGTTAACAGCATGAATGTGCCGGGCTCTTTTGTCACTAGCATTGTCCCTGGTGACATTCCCCAGGACTGTTGGAACGTGCATGAAATCTGAAGCACAATTAATAAAAACTTGGGGAGAAAATTAGGGTTCAGCCTGAAGACCCAAAAAGCAAAGCAGCCAACCACTGGCTCTTACCTTGACCTCAGTCCAAACTGGTGATTCTGCCTCCAGGATTTGCAGAATGAGATTGTGTCTGAGAGCTGTCTCCTCCTATTTTATAATCCTCTCTAGGACTGGGATTAAAGTTATGCACCACTGGGATTAAAAATATGTTCCACTGGTTTCTATAGCAAACTAGCATGGCTGCTGGGATTAAAAGTGTATATCATGCTTCCTTGTCTGTAAGGCTGACCAGTGTGGCTGTTTTACTATCCCGATCACCAGGCAAGCTTTATTTATTAAAATACAATTGAAATGCCACTGCATTTCCCCTTTTGCCTAAAATAAAAAAGAAGGCTATAACTAATATAAAAAAACTATATACAGTAAGTACAATAACTATATATAATTTATACAGGTGATAAATAGATCAACAATGTCTAGCCCATTTTCATTTGACAAACTCAGAGAAAATATTCTATATATATCCTATCTTGGTGAGTCCAAAGTCTTGTACCTAATTTACTTTATATCATAACTTCCTTCCTGCATCAGTTAAACATGGAAAATTATAACTATCTAGTCTTCAAATCCCTCAAAGACCCAAGAAGGAAATAATATTAACTGAGTAAGCAGGAAGTGCAAGCAATCTACTTCCAAAAATGTAATGATAGAAGCAGCTGGCTGCCTGGACAGTTGCCTAAAGTTCCTCTGCAACATTGGGGCATGCATCTTAGCCTACAGGCCTAGCATATCCAACAAACCTTTTTTACTCTCAGATCTTCAGGCAAGCTTTATTTATTAAAATACAATTGAAATGC
>LOEQ01002486.1:90885-117006 GCA_001685075.1 Bramus lutescens
CTGCTCCATACAGTGAGTGGCAGGCTGGTTCACCAATTATTTTGTTTCAGTGAAAATGTGCCAGTAATCAGCTAACCAAAGACTAATTAGGCTCTAAGTAAGATCCCTTGGCAAAGAGCATGTCAGAAAGCTGAGTACTTGGCTGAAAAGCTTTTCCTGAAGAGAAACTGCAGTTTGTTTGAACAGCCTATGTATCAGTGCTAGATGGCTCCTGAGTCAGCTGTGGCCTTAATGTGAAGAGAAAGGACCTCAGTTCAGACTGGTATGGGCCAGATCTTGCCACCCCTCCCAGATGAGTACAAGAATGTGAACTAAAAAAAAATTCTGGAAGAGCATCAACAATTCTCAAGATATTAGGCAGACAAGACTGTCATAGTTGGTGAAAGAGCAGAGGCTAGAAAAAGATTCATAGATTACATTAATGGTACTATACAGAGCAGACCATGCAAATTAATAGCCTGAAATCTACTCAAGTAAACTTCTATTTCAATTTGATAATATTTTAAAATCATCCATGGGCTAGTAAATAGCTTAGTCGAGTGTTTGCCCTGAAGGCATGAGGACTGTTTGGTCCCCAGAACCCATTTAAACAGCTAGAAATGGTAATATGTGCTTAGAATGCCAATGCTGGGGAAATTGAGACAGGAGAATTCCTATCTCTGGCTAGCTAATCTAGCCTACTTGAAAAGCTCCAGGCCAAATGAGAGACTATCTCAAAAGAAAAATGGGTAGAGGTGGCCAACAAAAAAACAAAAACACCTGAGGTTGTCTTCTTGCCTCCGTATGCATGTGCATATATCTGTTGGTGTAAACATGACCATGCATGTACACACATAGTACTCTCACATACACATAAAATTATTCCTCAACATCAGGTCCTATCCCCAAGCCTTTTGTCATCCTGAACACAGGCTGGACTGACTACAGAAGTTTGGTGGTGGCCTCTCGTTGAGGAGTGATGGTATCTGCAGGCTTCATAATTGGTGAGAGGGAGACAAGGACGGTGGAATTGGAAAGTGAGGAGGTGGAGTCCATGGCTATACGGAATTCCTTCAGGTGTGTTGCTGGAAAGAGGACATGCAGGAGATAGGCTAGGGCAGGCAAAGGATGAAGGGTCGTGGGAGAGAGATGGGTTTTCCCTCATGGAAGCAAGAAATGTTAAGATTACATTGAATAAGAAAAGACCAATAGGGGAGACTGGGTTGATACAGGAGAAAGAGTGGATGCTTCTGTGTAGTTCTACCCAGAAACTGCTCACTTCTCCTTACAGTATGTGTACGATGCCCTGCCCCTCCCCTAACTGGCCCATCATGATACCATCTTGCTTCCATGGCATATGTAACTGTTATTCTATGAGAAGTTTTAGGAAGTGCCCACTCTGCCGCATTTGACCCAGGAACAAGGAACCCAGCATTATGCAGTACCTGCCTAGGACTTCCCCAAGTACTGGAACTAGGACACCACCTGCCTCCTGTCCCCCAGGCTTCCTAGTTACCTGGGTTTTCTCCATATATTTACTACACAGTCAAGTGTCCTGGAAGCGGCTCTGTCCTCTTCCATCTAGCATTAAAAGGGCTGTCCTGCCTTGGTCCTTTTGCCAGCTTCAATACCAGTGGTTCTCAACTTGTAGGCCATGACCCCTTTGAGGGTCACATAGCTGATAGCATGCATATCAAATATTTATATTGCGGTTCATGATAGTAACAAAGTTAAAGTGACGAGGTAGCAATGAGACTCATTTTGTGAGTAGGGTCACCACAGCATGAGGAACTGCACTAAGCTGTCTCGGTATTAGAAAGGTTGGGAACCACTGCTCTACACCTGCCTGCACTTGTTTCCTCACGTGGCTTCTTCATACTGTCTAGAATGACCCATCTCTCCCATGCTGCACTCCTCAATCAAACCTCATCTGCACTGTCATCCCATGGACCTCCCACACCCCGCCCCTCACTCTTGGATGTCACATTTTTGTTCAGACTTCATCTCTGATTTCAGCATCAGCTCTTGACACATAATTTTTTTCCTGCTAAGTCATCTCCTCCCAGGTCTGCTTCACAGCCCACACTTGCATTCATGTTCAACAAGTCCAGTTGTGTGCAGGCTTTGAGCATTTGTTCTAAAATCCTAAAAGCCTGGTGCTGATGCAAGAGACAACCTTCACCAGTCATAAAGCAGCCATTGGGCCTCTTGGTTTCAATTGGATCACTCCCAAGACATTCAGAAGAGGAATCAGTCTGAAAAAAAATGTTTATGAAACTCCAGTTGAGTATGGAGCACAAGATACCAGCGGAGAATGGAAGAAAGCATGTAGATTAGATTTATACTGACCAGTAAGTAAGGCAAATATATTTTATAGAAGAAAGGAAAAAAATCACTCAGTTCACTATTCCCTGATGATATGAGACCTATATGTAGTTTAAAATGTGAATATCAACATCCTGAGAAACCAGAAAAAGTGGCTAAGGAGAATCCTTATGGGGGTTCAGGTAGAATTAGAGCAACTTCTCATGTCAAGGTTCCTATACCACTCAGGAAGCAGCCTCAGAAACACTGCTCAGGAACACTGGACCATACAGGCTGAGGCTGCTCTAGAAGCATTTCTAGGGAGTGGAGGTCACACTCCACCTCAGGAACCACAAACAACATCAAATCAAAGACAGGCTTAACACTGAGAAGAGAAACTATGAGCTAAAGAATGGGGAAGATAAGCAAGGGAATGAGGATTAGTGCACAGAGATGAGAGACAAGTCCATGCTGGACCATGTGACCCACAGTACCCACTCAGCCTCTCCTGCACATGGCCAGACCTCACTCTCACTGTTGAAGAGGCCTCTCTAAACCTATCTCAAGTATGTGTGCCTTGTCACAGATGAAGGGTCATGTTTCTAGCAACCACTTTGTGAGCTTCCCTATGACTTCTGATACAGTTTGATACCCCATGGCTCATTGAGACAATTGTGTTTTATCAGCAAGCTTTGAAAGCATCATTAACATGACCAATGAGGCATCAGCAGAACCAGAAATTGAAATCATCAGCTTTACAGAGAGAATTAAAAAGGCTTAGTAGGTCATGATGAAAGATAAATTGTGGGCATCACAGAACTATAATGAAAAATGTACAAAAACTGGTGGATGAAGAACATAAGAGGTAGAAGGAGGACAGAGAAGAAATAAACTAGGAAAACTTAGTCTTATTAAGAGCAGAGGCTAGTTCAAAGCACTGGTGTGATGCTAAGGCCCTGGGGATTATCTTGGATGACAAAGAGAACTCCTGCAGCCATTTCCATCATGGTCCCTTCTGTGGGGCTTCTGTAAGAATCCACTGCTATTATAATTCATGAGTATTTAAATAATCTCAAACAAGCCATCCAAATGTATATTAAATACTCATGAATGAACCTAAAGTCCTTATAACCCAAGCACTTACCAGATATAGTGTGGGTTTGGGCATGTCCAGAAGCCAAGGAGACACAGGTGTTTGCTCTAGACACTTGTTTATACATAGTATTCTGTAGTCTAACTGTGCTGAAGATGAAACCTTCAATGGTGGTGATCTCTTGAGTAGGAAAGAAACTAGGAAAAGCAGAATAACACAAGCAGAGATGAGATTCATCATGGTGGACTATATTGTCTGTAATAACAGCAGGTGAGAGATCCTCCACCACACTATGAATAAAGCTGCGTGGAGACAAGCTAAAAAGATCTCTACTAATCATGTTTTGTTGTGATGCATGAAGAAACTCTGGGGAACTGGGTATGTAGCTCAGTTGTTGGAGTGCTTAGCTTACCTCCTCTACAGAGCCCTGGGCTCCTCTCCAGAATTTTATACAGAAGCAGGGTATGGTGACAAATGCCTCCAGCACTCAGGAGGTAGAGGCAGAATCAGGAACTCCAGGATCAACCTGGGCTTCAAAAAAGGAAGAAGTGAGGAAGGAAGTAATAAAAGGGGACACAGAGACAGAGAAGCAAACTAACTGTGTCCCAAAGCAAGAAACCTTCCTGCTATTGAATAAGTATGATGGAGTTTGCTAAAACTGGTCACGCTCACTGCGTATTGCAGAAAAAACCCACAGGAGCGAGCATGAATGTGTCTTCAGAGGTAGGGTTAGGCTGGGTTTGTCTTGTTTAGTTTCTGTTTGAAAATGGTGGATTTACAATACAGTTGAACAGATGATAAATTCACGAAGCAGGTGGTATTATCATTCTGCCCGCATGTTTCCCTTTGAAACTCTGGAGCACTGAACAGTAATCAGAGATGATGATTTGTGGCTGTAGGGTTTCTTTTGAGAAATGTCCCTTTCACTGGGCCACGTGTAGCTTGGCAGATGTTATTGATGTTTTGTTGCTGAATTTTTGCCGTTCTCTATAAATTTTGGATATTAGTTCCCTTTCCAGGGTATACATTGGCAAAAACTTTCTTCTGTGGGTTATGTGCTCTGCTGATAGTTATTGTTCAGTACATAAACCTTTTAATTTCATGAAGTCCTGTCTATCAAATCTTGGGATTACTTCCTGTGCTGCTGGAGTTCTGTACATAAAGCTTCCACCAGTATCTTGACTTTCAGATAACAAAAGGAATCATTTATATCCAAGAACACAGATCATATTACAAAGACATAGGACTCTGTTTCTCAGAGATTGGTCAGCTCACTTCATCAATACTAAAACCTGCTATTAGGATATAGGGAACCAAAAAAATGAAATGACCCATGATACCATTTCATATGAATGTCATTAAGGTAGGTATGGGGGGAAACCTTAAACAAGAAGTGTCCAGTAAATGACAGGAGATAAGACGGAAAGCTCATCTATTTGAAATATGGATGAATGTGTCCTTCAGAGAGAATAGGCAGAATATCCCAGGACAGTAGTCCATCCTTGTAGGCATCACTTGCGTCCAAGCAGGCAGGCCAGCAGACCACTTAGAAACACACGTGTATGAACGGGAAGTATTTCCTAGAAAGATGTGCATCTTTTGTTGAAAACTTCTCGATAAAATGAAGTGTGGGGCTGAGCAGAAATTATCCATATGGGAATATCTAGGAAGAACTCAAACTCTCAAAGAAAGCCATCAGTTTAGTGCAGAGAGCCATCAAGTCATGAGGAAAAACAAAGTTCCTGGAAGTTTTCTTTTGTTAAGAATATGGTATCTGACAAGTCTTGGATTTGGTTTTGCTATGAGATATAGTCATTGGGTTACTTTTGATGTAAACAACAGAAATTCTACAAAAAAAAAGCATAGATTAAGCAAGGAGAAAATGATTATCTGGGGTCTAGAGAGAGGATAAGAGCTGGGGGATGGAGGATTCAATAGCTGAGGATGATGCCAAGATGGTGGACATCTTTTCTTTGTTTCATTTTCAGACGAGTGATATTAACAGTAGACATCAAGTCCAGAGTAAATGGTAGTACTATACTTCTTGTAGCTCTCACTTAGGAACCAGGGAAAACCTCCTCAGGCCCCTGTCAGACTTTGCTTTTACATTTCATGGCCATGGACTTGATGGTTATTCAAACAATGTGAACAAGAAAGGCCCAAACCTGAAGATGAATTGCCTTCTTATACACCATTAAAAAGCACCTTCCCTGGCAAGACCTGTTTCAGCCTTACAGCTGATTCTTCCTGTCAATTCAAAGTTTACCTTCAAGTTGAGACTCCATCATGGCATTCCAAGAGACTGAAGCCAGCATGGGTGCCATGTAGCAACAAGTAAAGAGAAGATCCAAGCCCCTTCCATATCAGTAGGTTCCATGGAATCTTTTCAAACAAGAGATGGCTGTTGTCCCACTGCCTGTCACATCTCTGCATATGGCTGTCAACACTCTTTCCTCTGGAGAAAATGGAGGACAGGAAGCTTTTTCTCTAAATCCCTGTACTCTGCCTGTGGAAGAGAACCAAGCCTGTGATGCTAACCTAACTCCTGTGGAATTCTGGATTTCAACTCCCTGCATATCTCAGTCCCAGCACCGGACACTGGCTTCTCCAGCTTTCACTCAAGTGGTTTCCCTCCTTTATAACACTAAGATTCAATGGACCCTTGTGAGCAGTTTTTCTCCAGTCCTAGTACCCTCAGTGCCACAAATTGTTGCGGGAGCTCCTTCCGCTCCTTCAGCCAATAGCCGCTGAGATACCNTACCCTTAAAATAAATACCCCTTTAATTCCCAACTGGTGTAGGATTGTTTATGACTTACGCCTTCAACAAATAGTCAATGTTAGTTTAATGGGACCCTTGCATCAATGCTAAGCATCTGTCTACAAAAGAGCCCATAGCTGGCAGGAAGAGGCAGAGGTTGGGGAGCCCTGCTACCTTCACAAGCTCTACTACCCTTTACTGCCCTCCCCTGGCCTTTGATACCAGTGCAAGTACCTTGGAATTATGAATGCATTCTTCCAATAAATATTAAGGGCCAATCACTACCATTCAAGGTTCATGCACTGAGGAATAAAATATGTGACCCAGTAAGAAGAAAGAAGAAAAGTGGCTGCATAAGAGTAGAAAAGCCAGATGGATGGCATGAATGGATTCTGCTGGAGTACCTACCCCTGAAAGCTGAGATTTGTTCAATGTTTTGTCACTTCTCACCATTCTACTGCCCAAAATCCTTACTTAAAAGAGAGAACATGAAGTTGGCCTCCCTTTCCCCTTTGAGAGAGGGTCTGAAGTCCGTGGCATTCCACTACTCAGTGTTTATGCTCATCACAGCGGCTTCTTCCTTCACAGTATTTTCAGATTCATTTTTTGAATAAAGCAAATATCTCTGAACAGGTGTCTGACACTCTGCCAGACTAAGGCACATGCTGATTTCATCCCAATAGCTGAGTAGACAGTTTGTTTAATAACAGTTCTGATGTTACCTTATGCTGTGTTCTGTCCAATTCATACCTAGCAAGAGGACTGTGTGGCAAGGAAAGAACTCAGGACCCATATTTTGGGGGTATGCTCTGAATAAATCACAAAGAAGCACAACCTGTAACCATGGAAAGTAACCCAGGAATGCTGAATGCCTGCGAGGCTGTGGGGCTGACAGGCACAAGCGTCTCTGTCCAGCTCAGCTATTGTTAGTGGCTCATGTACACTCTCTTCCACTGTAGCATGTTCACTTAACCCAAACTATTCACCTCTAGATGAAGCTCCTGATTTCTCAAAATGGTTTGCTGTTTAATAAAAAGTCAAGTGCAGGATAACCCAAAAGCCACAGGCCAGTCTGATTACAGGCACCATGTCTGCTCTATATACTATTATGGAATTACGTAGTCTTTCATATAGGACCTTGAACATTGTTTTATACAATTCTTAAACTGCTAAAGAGGAAGAAGGCAGTTGTGATGAGCTTAACCACTGACTGGAGGAAAGTCAACAATGTCCAATTATGCAAAGTAGAAAGAATAACCAGTTTCAAGAACTGTTTTTTTTTAAGTTATTAGGTGTTAGGCATAAAATAATGACACTCTTTAAAATGATGGACCAACAGCAGCTTTAGAGACAAACCAAAAAATTCATTCATTTCTATTGATCTCCAGATTTCTGTGGTTGGTGTTGAATGAACACATAATAGTTTGCATAACTATCCAAACAAGAACTAAGGTTTTGAAAAGAACGTGGTCATGATAGCACTCACTGGATCTTTGGAGGCAGTCATTCCTGTCTGTCCTGATCAAATATAGACAGAGAATCTCATTTGACCTATGGCTCACCAGCAAGAAGCAAACTTGGAATTGTCCTGCTGCCACCAATCTTCCTCAGTGTAAGGGCTCCAGCACCATCCCTGTGTTGACTTACACGTGCCCACCTTGTTGATTCTACTGTCCAGCTTGTAGAGCACAGTGTCAGTAATATCTATTAACTGATTGGAGAACTCTTCCTGGAAAAAGAAAGAGGAGAGGAAAGGTTTCCTGTGGCAAGGAAGAGAGAGCAGAGCAGTGCACAGCGACAGTGATGAGCAGGGATTCAGACAAGCTATGACAATACATCTGCTTTCCAAGGCTCTGCACCTCCATCGGCTGGCCCTATGGGGATGCCTGTACCGGTGGTGACCAACTTTTCCTTAAAGATCCAGCAGAGGCTGCAACGTATGTTACTTAAAACTACAGCTGGTTTGTAATTTTGGCCTCAGACAGTAATTACAGCTGCCAGGGCTCCTCAGAGAGATAATTATGGGAAGGATTCAGCACACTCATTTTATCTACACACTTAACCATCAATTAAATCATTACCATCTAATCCTATCCTAGAGTCTAGATATGTTCTGTGAATATATAATTTTGAAGACATCAAAGTTTGTTTTCAGATGATTTTAAGTGAAAAATTGCTCAATTTCCATAACCCACATAGGCCCATGTGTTTGCTATCCCTGTGAAGGCAGAGCCAGTATCCCTTAGCTTGTGGTCACTGCCTCTGGAGGCCAGTGCCACATAGAGGGCTGAGCAGGAATGACCTGGCAGGCAATAGTCCTGACTTTGCCTTTGATCTGTACTGGAGTTCATGCTCTCCAAAGCAAGGTTCCTATTGGTACTTAAAAGTCCGTAGTTAGGCAGGTGAGAGGTCTGTTTCCAGAAGGGCCATCTCCTTATTGGGTTTCTGAAGGATCCCTAGGCGACTCCCCACTGACTCAAACTTAGAAGTGGGTCTTTTCACATTGGAAGCTCAGGACTCCAGAGCCTAGTCACTGAATTCATATTTTGTCTGGTTCTTTTACTCTGTATCCTTAAACAAGTAGCTAAATTTATTTAAGCCATATTAGTCAACACTTTAGACACACAATGATAGATCCTACCAAATAAGAATATCAGTCTTACATGAGACCATAAAGGTAATGTTAATTTAGCACAGGGCCCAGCATTTACTAGATACTAGGTAAATTTTAATGGTCAGTGTTATTCAGTATATACAAGGAGAAGCAGATGGAGAAGAGGAGGGTCCAAAAAATATGACTCAAGACTCTGCAAGTACTTGGACTGATGGGCTGACTAGTGCTGACACTGGGGTAGTGCCTGTCTAGCCTTGGACTTCACAGCCTCTGACCTATTGGTTCTTACCTTCTTCAAGGTGGCCCAGCTGAAATCCCTGACTGCTGTCCTTCCCTATACTTCTGTTCTGGGTAACTGTATGTCAATTTAACAGAGCCTAGAATCATCTGAGAGGAGGGAACACCAATTGAGAAAAGTTTTCCAATCAGTCAATCAAATTTGTAGGTAAGCCTCTAAGGCATTTTCTTAATTAGTGACTGATGTGAGAGGGCCCAGTTCATTGTAGGTGGTCCCAACCCTGACCTGGTAGCCCTGGGTTCTGTAAGACAGCAGGCTGAACAAGCCATGAACATGATGAATAAGCAGGACTCCTCCATGGCTTCTGCATCAACTCCTGTCTCCCTCCAGTTTCCTGCCCTAACTGCTTTAGATGATGAAGTGTTACATGGAAATGGAAATGAGATCAATACAGTCCTCTACAAATTACTCTTGATCATGGTGTTCCATCACAGAAATATTAGTCCTACTAAGACATTAGGGAAGACCCTGACCCAGCTGCCCATCAACTCCTACCCTGATACCTTCCCATGAGCCTGGAGCTCTGCTGACTCCCACAGCAGTCTGCTTTCTTACATGGCTCTCTCGCCAGCTTTCATGGGGCAACAGTCAAACATGGCCATGCCCCATAGTTTATTCTTTACATTCTTTGTTTTCTGTATACATGACTATGTTTTCAAGCATGGGGACTGATGATCCATGAATATGCAACTGCTTCCTGCCCTCCTTACCCCAGAGAGACAAGCTTTAAAATGCATATTTCAATTGACATGCAGTAATTGCATGTATTCATGAGTTATATAACGTTTTAATGCATGTATTCAGTGTGTAATGATCATATGAGGGTAATTGGAATATGTATCATTGATTTGTGTTAAGACATATCAATTATTTGTTATTAGCTGTAGTTTTCTAGTTGTGCTGTGTAATGGAAGAAGTTATCCCAGAACTAATTCTTCCAGTAAACTGGATGTTTGACAGAACCAGCCCCTTAAACTCAGTACCTAGCTCTGGGGTCTCAGCTAGTGTGCGGGCTCAGTCCATCCTGCCCATAGAACATGGCTCCCTTGCTGAAGTCACGAAATGCCCAGATTTTGTAGTTAGTTTGAAACTAGCCACCAGACTGGGTTTTTACTAGAATGAGCAGTAACACTGTGGGAGTCTCAGTCAGGGAACAAAGTCCAGGCACAGCATGGATGTCAACTAGATGCCAGGATAGCCTGAAGATCAGACACTGGATGTTACCACTGAGCTTAACTGAGCTGGGTGCTGCAAAGTAAATGAGGAGCCTCCAACCCCTGAAGTCATGATCCCAGGAATGTCCAGTGACTATGCTCAGAAATATCGTGATTGTCATGGGAGGAATATAAAAAGGATATTGGCTTTTAGCTGCTTTTAAGAATTGTAAGAATTGAATAAGTTAATATTGCAGAAGACCTACAAAGGTACATAGTACTTAGTGCATGCTGCACATCCTGGTCACAAACTGATTCTCTTCCTTTGGGAGTTCCCAGGGGGTTCCCTTTTAGGCTAGCCTTTCTATATGGTGATTGCCTAGCCCGATGATATCACAACTTCCTGATCTTAATGAAGCCTGGGGTAGTCCCTTAAGAATCAGATCCTGGCTCTGCCCAGAGCAGGGAAGGGCAAAGCCTTCCCTGACATCTCCACTGATTCATGGTGATTCATTGAAGGGAAAGCAATTGGGGCAAGAGGTGTAAGACCAGCTGGTATACTTGGACATTTCAGCTTCTTCTCCCTCCCACCCCTGGAAAGTGTGGATAGGCAGTTCTTGCCCCTCCCTGCTTGTCAATGAGCTCACGTTGGCCCAGGTGCTCCCAAGAATGTTCAGAATGAAATGGTGCCTGGCAGTGGACTTTAAGGACACAGTCCTTTAGAGAAGTACTGAAGGAAACATGGCACCCCTGCCCTGCCTAGCATTATCCACCCTGGGGATCAGGAGCATCCATTTCAAAGCCCTCTTGTGGTGATATGGAGTTTGGCAATACAGAAGCTTGTGGGTCTGCAGAGAAAGTGTGGTCGTGCACTGTGGCTGAAGATACTGTCCAGCACTCTGGGGCAGTGTGGGTTCAGGTCTGACCAGTCTTGACCTTGATCTGAATCCCTCTCAGCAGCACATGGCTGCTGCTGGTTCCCTCTTGCCACAGGGGACGACAGTCCATGACTAACTCCAGCACCTTACCCTAATTCTGTTGTTCTGTTTGCCTCTCCTCGGCTATTTTTTTTTTCCAGCTTTGAGTGCAAGTTCCTTACAATGTACACAGAACCCTCCACAACCTGGTTAACTCCTGTGTGGAGTTCATAACCTATCACTGCATCTTGGCATAATACTTACATATGAGCTACTTTCAGGATCTTTGAGTTCTTTTTCTTCCCAGTGGTCCTTTGGCCACAGGGCCACGAGGGGAAAGGAGCAGAAGCAGTAAGCAGGCCTTTATCTGTTCTGTGAACACCTTTCAGGAGACAGCTTCAGTGTTACAGCTCAACTTTAATCCAGAGTGAGGGAAATATGTAGGATGGGTGGGACATCTCCTAATTTGCATCAGGCAGCGAGCTCCTATCACAAAGCTCCTGGTTCAGTGTCTACTTACCATATGTGACAGCATAGTGGCTCCTAGTACAATGTCTGATTACCATATATGCAGCAGGGGGAAATCTTTTGCAGGAAACTGTGTCAAAGCCACCTTTGAGTTAAATCTGGCATCCAGGCCTAGAGACAGTCTCCAAATAAGGCTAGGGAGAGAGCAAGAAGCCCTCACTGGGTGGGGCAGGGAGACCTCCATACTGCACCTAGCTCTGAGAAAGGTGTCCAGATATGGTAGAGTGCCACTTCTGACCAGCAGGTGTTGACAGAACTTTCTGTCCTGCCCAGTCCCACAGCCATTCATCCCAAAGAAACACACAAAACAAGTCTACATTAATTATAAACTGGTTGGCCTATTAGCTCAGGTTTCTTCTTAACTAATTCTTACATCTTAAATTAGCCCATCATTCTTGTCTATGTTAGCCATGTGACTTGGTACCTTAATCAGTGAGGCAGTCACATCTTGCTTGCTCTATGTCTGCAGACTCTTTCCTCTTCCCATAATTCTTCGGTTCTTGTCACCCCACCTTTACTTCCTGCCTGGTTGCCCCGCCTATACTTCCTGCCTGGCTACTGGCAATCAGCATTTTATTAAAATACAAGTGACAGGGTACAGACCATTGTCCTACAGCAAGCAGGGCCTCCCAAGAGATCCTGAGAATGTGGCACTCAGTGGAATCCCTTTGCCCTTGCACGTGTGTTTCTCTTTGCCTGGGCTACCTCCAATGCATTCTAAATCCACTTCTTTAGGATTCTACCTGCAATAGGTTGGACATGGTTTAAATGTGTCTTTTGAAGGTCCTTGGGTCATTGGGTCAAGAAGGGACTTGAGGATTGCCAACCTCTTTGGCTTCTCACGTGGAGAGATGACCTTCCCTTGCAGTTGAACCCTGTCCTCCAGGCATGCCATGGTCACTGTCGTCTTGAAATTAGAACAGCTGTGATCATAGCACTTCACACGAGTGGGCCAACTACCATTCCGTCCTGGAAATGAGTATGTGAGGCTAACAAGACAGAAGAGATCCCTACCCTCCCTATGAATGTGTTTAACTATTACTGGGAGAAACAATACTCTACTGCAGTGATATGTCTTGGCCAGCACTTGGAGTAAGTTGTCCACATTCCCGTCTGTCACCTTAATTAAAATCATTGGTCAACCAAACTACACTTGGTTGATTTCTTTGATTTTCCTCTCTATCTAGGATTAATAATCATTCATTCATGTCTCCTGGGTAAAGTCACACAACATTCATACACCTGCCCTTGCTAGATGTCTTGCATCCAAGAAACCCTCAAACGGAGCTGATTTGATATCAATCAACACCATGCCCATGAGTATCTTAATCTATGAACTAAATAAAACCTCTTTATAAAAACCATCCTGACCCAGGTATTTCATTATAGTAACAAAAAATAAGCTAATACAACATTTAGCTACAAGCTTTCCTGAGAAAATAAACCTTTGCAGTAACTGCTGCAATGTGATCTTCAAATTCTCTTTGTTTTCCTGAATAAGATGTGAGCTCTCTGGAAACAGGATTCTATCTCGTCCATAATGAAACTGTTTGGGTAGATCCAACACATGGGGAGGTGGTCAGCGTTGGCTGATTAAGGAAGAAGAGGAGCCTGGAGCCCCTTTGGCCTTACATACCTTGTGCTTGGCATAAGGTGTACAGATCACATTTGTAACTCACAGATTTACAAAACTGGTAACAAATCTCTTAGAATTTTAGAAGATTGTATGTTTAAACTGCATGCAGAAAGATGATAGGAAAAGCCCTGCTGACAATATCCTATGCTTTTTCTCATAGCCTGAGATCTCCCCCCCACACCTTGGGAGGAGCTTTAGGAAAAGCCCTTATGACCCACAAAGACAGAAACCCTACCAGACTCTGGAGTCCAACCAGGCTTCAGTATCCTGTGGACCTTGGCACTGTGAGAGTTTGTGGGTGTGAAGCTGAGAAGTGAGAGGTTCAGAGAAAGCAGGGAAGGAAGGAGGGTGGAGGTGCCCAGAGCCTGACCTCTGTAGTCTTTCCAGTCTGTCCCTATTCTGAGAGCAAATTTTACAATGCGGGGGCCTTACTTAGAGGAGGGGGCTGGCTTAGGCTCTGTTACCTTTTTGGCCCCTGCTAGATGTGTGCACAGGCTTTGCAACCAGACCTTATCTCCTCAGATGACGATACTCATCCCTGCTGTATCAGGGCACAATGTGGAAGAACAGGGCAACAGCATAGCCTCCTGCTCGGAAGAAGGAAGTATCCTTCATGAGGGGACAGACTTCACTGAGACACCATGCTTTACTTCCCATCTCATGCTGTAACTATTCTGCTTCAACTCCCCTGAAAATGGTAGCCATACCCACTGTGCTGCCAACATTGCATCACACAGAGTTCTCTTTCCAGAATTACTCAAGGAGTTTGATAAACTAGCATCATCTGCTTTATGGCAGAACACAGAGAATTCCTTCAAAATGACTCACCTTTCATGAGCCGTCAGACAGAATTCTTCAGTAGACACATGGAATGTGTGCCCAGGTCTCTAGAGCCTCCCCAGACTTCTGGCCAGAATGCTCAAGCATAAAATACCAACCACGCCTCGTTTATTGGAGCGGCACAGAGACAGGGCCTGACTGGAAAGGAAACCCAAGAACAAGAAAGGCCTTGGTCCTCAGTGAATGGTGCCAGGGAGGAGAGGTTAAAGGTGAACTGGGAGGGAACACTGTACATTAAGATGGAACACAAAGGCTGTGAGGAAGACAGACAGCCCCACCCAGAGATTGCAGGGGTGGTCTGATCTGCTGAGACCATGGGAAGACTGGAGATGGTGGGAAGAGGGCGCAGGCTCTGCAAAGGGGTGCAGAGCACCATGAAAGAGGCAGTAGCCAGAGGAGAACCATTGGGCAGAACTTACAGGGAGTGAGGCTTGGCAGGTGTGGTCTTCAGGGGGTTCCAGTCTGCCAGGCCTGCAGGGCGCTGGGTGACCAGCTGAGTGTGATAAATCCTCAGCCTTCCTCAGGCCGTGGCAAGCCTGTTGGAGAAGGGCCTGAACCATTGTTCACCATGAACGCCTTTGTTTCTCCATTTTACAGCTTTTATGAACATTGGGTGTGACCTGCCCTTATCTTTTCACCACCTTAAACTCTATTCCCTGACGGTTTGACTGCCATCTTCTCTGCTGTGTTCACCAAACCTAAGTCTCCCTATCCTGCTTTCTTGTCTTTGCTTTTCTCTTAAGCTTTGTCTTTAATACAATATCTCAGATTAACACTAATACAATGTAAACTTTCTTTTGCCAAACACCTACTCTTTCCAAGACACTCTAACATACTTTGTATATGCATCATCTGATTGCGCCCTCACTCTGTGTAATAGCCAATCTCCACGGTCAAGGGGTCTAGATTTGGAATCACCCAGGATATACACCTCTCCGTGTATCTCTAAAATGGAGTTTCCAGAAAGATTTAGCTGAGGAAAGTAAACCCAATACCAGCACCATCCCATGGGCTCAGGATCTGGCCTAAATAAAAAAATGGGAATAAAAAGTGAGCTGAGCGAGTTTTCATCTATCTCTGACTCCTGACTGTGGACACGATATTCCAGCTACCATCACTCCCCTACCACAAAGACTGTATCCTCTCAAACTGAGAGCCAAAACTAGCTCACCCTTCCGTAAGATGCTTTTATTGAGTATTGTATCACATAACAAGAAAAGGAAGGAATACAACCTATAAACAGGAAACAATGTTGTCTCCCCATGAAATAAACTGAGTGTTAAATAATGTATTCACTGCCACAAACAAGTGAGCTTCGGAGCAATAAGATAGTTTGTCCATAGTATTCTTATTGTATGATGTGACTCTCCACCATCTTGTTAGGGTCTTAGATCAGTAACTTTAGACTTGACCTTATTGCTCGCTGTGGTAGTTTAAATGTAATTGGCCCCCATAAGCTCATAGGGAATGGCACTATTAGACTTTGTTGGAGTAGTTATGGCTTTATTGGAAGAAGTGTGTCACTATGGGGCTGGGATTTGAGGTCGCATATATGATCAAGTCACCCACAGTGCCTCAGACCACCTCTTATGGGTCAAGAAGTAAAACTCTCACCTCCTTCTCCAGGACCATGTCTGCCTGCAAATCACCATGTTGCACCATGATGGTAATGGACTAGGGCTCTAAAAATGTAAGACACACCAATTAAATATTTTGCCTATATAAGAGTCGCCATAGTAATGGTGACTCTTCACAGCAATAGAAATCTTAACTAAGACACTTGCCTTAGCTTGTAGAATACAAACTTTATAATAAGTCAGTCCATGTGACGACTTTGGGATGCGTCATGTGATACCACTTGCTACCTTTTGCCTTAGGGCTCTGTCTTGGGCACAGCACCCGAGCAGCTCTTTCAATTGTCCTGGAGTGAGAAGACAGCAGCAGCAGCAGCCTTGTTTGGCAGAGCAGCAGCCAACCCACAAACTGAGCCAAAAAGTGATGCTTGCTGTGTAAGGAGCTGAGACTCGGGGATGTCTGCTATCTTCACAAAAGCTGATTCATGCAGATTTAAGCAGGTCTTTTGGTCCCAGACAATGCTTTTAGGCACAGTATTCTTCCACACCATGATGCTGGAGTGTAGCCCCCACTCCCATCCACAATGGATCTAGCCTTGCACTGTTAATTCCACTGGTGGAGAGTAAGACCACTACTATAGTCCAAAGTCAAATTTGAAGCAAGACTTAATTAAATGCAAGCCAGATTGCTGAACTCTCTGACCAGGTTCATCCCTGGTTTCCCACAAAATGGCAAGCATGGTTTGCAGGGGCAAACATACATCCTGCTGTATTTCCTGCTTTGAACCTTCTGCCCACATGTGACCAAGCACATCCTGTATCATTGTGTCAAACAAACTCATTTAGGGGAGTAAAAGCATGTGGTTTGTTATCTCCCTTAAAGCATTTCAGGAACTTTTTGTCCTTGGGCAAAGGGCTTACAGATCAGAAACATTTTTGTTTCGTGGATCTTTTAGGGACAGTAGTTAAGACTAAAAATGTATCTGTATCATTGGCTCCCACAGGACCTCTTGGGAAAGGTTCTCCCTCTCACTTTGTCACCGCAATAGTTGTGCTTCTTGCTACTATGACAAAGTACCTGACACAGCAAGAAGGGAAGGGTGTGTGTGGTAGTGTGATGAAAATGGCCCCATAGGCTCATAGGGAGTGACATTATTTGAAAGGATTAGCACACGTGGCCTTGTTGGAGTAGGAGTGGCATTGTGGGAGGAAGTGTGTTAGGAGATTTGAGATTTGTGATGCTCAAGCAAGGCCCAGTATCTCTCTCTCTTTGTGCTGCCTGCCTATCTAAATGTAGAACTCTGGGCTCCTTTTTCAGCACCATGTCTGCCTGTGCCAACATGCTTCCCGCCATGACAATGAACTAAACTTCTGAAACTCTAAGTGAGCCACCCCAATTAAATATTTCCCTTTATAAGAGTTGGTATGGTCATGGTGCCTGTTCATAGCAGTAGAAATCCTAACTAAGACGAAGGGTTTGTTTGGCTCCCTAACCCTGACTGCTAACAGTGCAGGTGGGGGAGGTGTGGCCAGGGATTTGAAGTATCTTGTGTCATTGTTTCCACAGTCAGGACGCGGAAAGAGAGGAATGGTCTTGGCCAGCTGCTCTCTCATTTTTATACAGTCTGGGATCCCAACCCAGGGAGTGGTGCTGCCCTCTGATAGAGTGGCTCTTCCTGCCTCAATTTACCTAAACTAGAAAATCCCTGAGACATGCCTGGAGCCCTGTCTGCTAGGTAATTCTAGATCCTGTCACGTTTACTCTCATTATTAACCATCACTATCACTGTGATGAACCTCACTCACCTGTAGATATCGCCTGTAGAACTTTGCCTTGCCGTGTCCCTGGACAAAGCAAACAGACGCCTACACATCTCCTTACAACCTGCAGCCCTACATCTCAGCTGTTAGACATGAGGATACCACTCAGAGCTCAACCAGGGGCTTCCACGGTTTAGGGATCACAAACTTAACTGACTCTAAAGGTTGTTTTTCCCTCTGTGTTATTCAGCTCACTTAGCAATGTTAGAGGAAGACAAAGCCTAAGAATTCTCAGGAAGATGCTTTCATTTCTATCCTGCTGGCACCAGTTCACAGCCTCTGGTGACCTCACATTCCTGAATGGTTTGTGATGTAAGAGTTTGTTGCTAATTTACTTTCAGTTGTTTTGATCCTGCTGTTTCTTCCCCCTCCTAATCATCTGCTTCACCATCACCATAATTTCCAAACCCAGTAGGATGCACACTGACCAATAATGCAGTAAAACTGGAGAACCAAACTCCTTTTATTTTGGAAACCTTTAATGCTTATGTTTTTTTTTTAATTTAGTGCTATGCTGTGTTCTGAGTCCCCCACCCAACCACTAGTTTCTTTTTAAATATATTCTGATCAGTCCTGGCTTCGTAGACGCAAAGACTTGGTTCTTCTAAAGCAGAACCTAATTTTCCCTAGTTATCTTAGCCTGCAATACCAGACAGGAAAAGTTGGAATTTGCTAATTCAGCACTCCTCTTCTGATAAAAGGATCTCCTTCCCCTTCTGGGCTCAGCCCCTCTCCCCTCTGTACAAGTAGTTTGGAAGAAGATAACCAAACCTAAGGGTCTCTGCCCCTTCTCTTAGCACATCCCAGGGTTGCTTTAGGGGAAGCTCATGACCCTCTAAGTCCAGGAGTCTTAGTCTAACTTTCTTAAAAAGAAAAAAGAACAGAAAAGAAAAACCACACTTCTCCACTGTAATTGGAGCTATGAGGTGCTAATGTAGAGTTTCTAGCTGATGCCTTGACTTCTAAACATTAGAACCCAATACCAGAAAGGAGCCAGACAAGAGAGAGGCCACTTGAGAGTTGGAGAAAGTGATGAGGCCTGATGACATTGTCTAGACCTATGGATATGGCTGTTCCTGAATATGTCTGAACATGAACCCATGAAGAACAGGAATACACCTTTGCATCTTACACAGATCCTGGTCAAAATTCCCACCCTCTACAAACAGAGATAAAACACACACATACCCGGTTCTTCATCTTAAACTGTGAATGTATGTGAATGGTCACTAAATAGAAAAGAGCTGACAGTTGAGCAGACTTAAAATATACACACAATTCCAACAACCTTTTAAGAGACTTTACCATCAAATGAAGAAGAAATCAACCGTGTAATGGCTTTAAGCATTAGCATCTAGGAAATCTGTCCCTTAATACTATTGCTTGACACCACCTCCTTGCCTTCAAAGTATCAGAAAGGATTGTCATAACAGGCCTCACAGGCAGGGGGACTGCCAGGAGTGCTGTGGACTGTCTACCTCCAGGACTAAAGGCCTTCCACTCCAATTCTGTGACCTATAATTCTACCCATATGGAGCGCTTCCCTCAGACTTTCCCATGGGCTCTCTCCTGCTGGGCTGTACATGCTCAGGTTGGATCCATCTCAAAGGTCAAGGGGTTGCATCTGCAGAGGCGGCCTTGCTGGTTTGTGGAAACTCTGCTATATAGTCCTGAGTCTGTACAAGACATCATATGAGCAGGACAGTGCTGGTGACCAAGAGAGACTTAATTCTTCCAGCGCAGCCTCCACAGCAGCCCATTAGTCTACCGACCTACTAATCCACCATGAATACCTTCTTTCATGAGACCAGAGCCCTCCCCACCAATCATATCCCAAAGAGCCCACCTCTCAAATTGCATTAACATTTGAGGGGTAACATTCCTATGGTACTTGGAGAAGACATTTAAACCCTGATACCTGCCTTACCCAGAAGACTTTCATATAGAGCTGGCCTATAGCATAGTGAGAATCCCACACAGTCTAGCCAGAGAACCCCATACTGAAGAACTTTGTCCTTAGCTGCTACAGAAGCCTTGGAATGGGACAGTTCTCATACCCCTGAGACAAATAATACTTTGGACTTCTGGGAACAGAAACCTCAGTTCAAACTGCTTTAAAGAGTGAAGTGGATTTATTGATTCATGCAAATTAAAAATGAGAAGTCTGTTTTAATGTAGACGTTTACAGTGCCTAGGGCCTCTATTGTGGGGCTCTTGTATTCTCTTCAATCTGTATGCTTCTATGCAAAACTCCTGCATCACCCAAGCAGCTGTCGGGCCCAGCCCCAGTTAGGAAAATAGGGGAATGCTGATGAGAGCATGATGTGATGAGGGGTGGGTTAGACGGGCACAACATCTGAACCCAGTGATCCATCTTAAAAAGGCTAAAAATAGAACAACTGGACACAATGTGCTTTTTCCTTCAGCACAGCACCCTCTGCGTTAGTCAGTGTTTTCTAGAGGAACAGAACTGAGATAATGAATACAGATCACAAAGAGGTCATATTAGCTTAGTTTACAAGCACAGCCCAGGTAGTCTAGCAATGGTTGTTTGCATGCTAGAGAGGTTGAGAGTGTGGTACCTACTCTGTCCATGAGGCTGGATGCTTCAGCAGTCCCAGCTGGCACTGAAGAAGGCCTGGAGGGTTTCTGGAGGGCTGCTGGTCTTCAGTCCATCTTGGAAGGCCAAGGAAGCTGGATTCCCAAGTCAGAGGAGAGCAGGAGCAGTGGAGTTCATGTGCCCACCAGCAGGGAGTGGAAGTGAGCAGGCCTAGCCAGCCCAGCATTCTCCTCAGACTGCTTTATCACTGGGCAGCCAGCAGAAGGCGCTGTCCACTCTGAGAAGTAGTCCTTCCAGGAAACATCCCCACAGACCCACCCAGAGCTTTTGGCTGATCCCAGATCCCTGCCCTGCCCACACTGCTTCAAATCCTCTAGTACCTGTGCTCAGCCCTGAGCAAGCTGAAGATCAGAGTTCCTTTGTGTCCAGCCTCTCTGTGACTACACTTTACATTGGGGCCATGACTAATTGCTTTCTATTGACCCCACATCCTGCTTTACTTTTCTGTGCTCTTTTCTAACCCTGTTATCTGGGTAGATCCAGCTCATAATTTCAACATCTCATTGGCTGCCATTCTCAGGAAACATCCTGAAGACCCTCTAGTATGAGCTAAGTGGTTTCTCTATGTGCTTCTTTTCTTAGCTCGCTGTGTCTAACCCTGACATAATAGTTGGTGTCATTAATATCATCTGTATATGTGTCATCCCCAGCACTTCCAGTTGCTGCTTGAGGCTGGAGCATGCTATTCATCCTTGTATAACCTGTATCCAATAAAATGCCTGACAGAGTCCACACTGAGCACATTCCTGTTGGGTGGAATTTCTCCCATCTATGATATATAAAATGATTGCTGATTTCTTACAGATTCTGCAAGCCAACTTTCAAATAATCAAGTGTAGTGGTTCTCTTATTACGTAAAAATGAGTGAGCACTGCTGTGCAAACTGACATTCTCTTTTCTCAGTCACTCATTGATCCCTGCTTTCTCTGTGGCACTTGCTTCTTCCAGCCTTGGACAACACTTTAAAGACAAGGACAGTCAAGGCTCTATTTGTCCTCTCAGTTGAGATTTTTACAGCCTCCAGCATCAGCCTCAGAAGGTCCTCATCAGCTTATCACCATTTAAGAGGCGGACTGGGGTGAGGCAGGTACTTCCTCTAGAACACTCAGAAGTCCTGATGCTTGGGATCACAGCTGTCTGCCTTGCTTATCTCCCTGATCTTTCAAGACTCTTGTTTGTGTGGCATCCTTTGCTGTGCTGTGACATTCTGTTCAAGCAAGGACCAGCCAGACTTTCTTTGAAATAATCACTTTGAGGATGGAAATTCTGACTTCAATTATTTGTTCAACTGATATCAACTGCATACTTTCAATGGGTGTTGATGACACATTTGTGGTTGGGAGTTGACAGAAATCCTTGCCCTAATGGAACTTATATTCTTATGAGAGGAACAGAAAATAAACATTCTAAAGGAACATATTGTGTGGTATGTCAGGGAGCTTTATAAAAATAAAGTCAGGATGATTGAAGGTGTGGTGAGCTTGCTTGTAGAATAGGGAAACTAACCACACACGTCTTAGTGTCGTGCTGGGGAGGAAATTACTTGTGGTAGTCCCAGGGCAGTCGTTAGCACGTGCTATACAGCGTGAAACAGTGAGCTAATCGTTTTAATCTTTAAAATAAAATATTCACTTTACTTTTTAGATTTCTCAATTTAACAGATTAATATCCATAAACTTCTAATCAATTTCACACTTAACCAAATTCTCATAAACATTTTTATATGAAGAAACAGTATTTTACAGACCTAACAAGCAAAATTCTCCGAAATACTCAGGTACTGTTTAAGCAATTATAGGCTGAAGCTCCTTGAACTATAATTGCTGAATTAAAATGTAATTTTATCACATGCCTCAAACAGCAAACATAGTATGTATTAAGCAAAGTAGTTATCAAACATCTAACACTTATAACACTTAAACCATAAGTTTTGGGTTAAATTAGCATCAGCATCTTGAAAGTAACTTAGAAGATGCTCTCCTGATAATTTAGACTTTGTCTACAGGTTTGACTAGTTAAACCAGGCATAATGGCACATGCCCAGGACTCCAGAGGCTAAGGCAGAAGAATTACCAAGAGTTTGTGGCTATCCTTAGCTCCATACACACTGTCTAAAATAACACACCCAAAAACTAGAAAAAATAAGTTATAGTAAATAAACACATTAAAATGATGAATTAAGCAATTTTCTAGTATAGAGAATTGTTACAGATGTGGCTTTCAAAATAAATAAACTGTGCATCATGGTACAAGTATGGGCTTATACTTCCAGTACTTGGGAGGTGGAAGCCTGAAGACCAGGAATTTAAGGCTTGCCTCAGCTTTGTGTCAAGTTAGAAGATAACCTGATCTATGTGAGATCATGTCTCTAAAACTTTAAATAAATACATTTAAAGTCAAGCATAAGACAGAATTAGTATCACAAGAAAAGCATTGCTACTGAGTAAATACATTTATACAAAAGCTTCATTATTTCACCATTCACAAGTTGCAAGCATCATACCTGTCTGGTGTTACAAAGTTAATTTTTTAAGTAATAAGAACAGAATTACCAATTTAGCTCTTAATTGGTAATGGGAAATACATATGGCCATCTAGACACTTGCATCTCAAACTAAAGAGGTAAGAGGTAAGGCACAGACACAGGGTGGCATTAATAACTCCTGGGGGAATTTTACCAATTCTAGGCATTAATAAGCTAAGTCCCTCTACTAAAAGACATTTCAGATTTTTTATTTTATTTCATAATCCAGTGCATTACATATATCCTTGAACGTCCATCCTGACCCAATTTTTATGATAATCTTTTCCCTTGTGATTCTGTGGTCTGGATAGATGGTGTCATGTGTCCCACACATGTAGAGCACACAGAGCTTTCTGCTGAGAGTGGCTGCTTAGCCTCGCCATCTCGTGGTTGCCTTGAGTTCTCTAAGAGATAAATAGGCATGGTTTATCTTTGTGTTCTGGTGTTCAGTAAGTGTGTGTTGAATTTGTTAATGAGTAAACGTAATGATACAAATGAAAACGACAACTCCATGTATCTTCAACTTGATCTCAGTAGTCATTTCTGCCTATATACATGTCACACACACACACACACACACACACACGTTACTATTTACGTCCTTTACCCTCATGGCCAACTTGACAGTGGACTTGACTCACTTTCTTGTGACATCTGAACAATTCCAGAATGAGACTCCTTTAAGGATTTATTTATTTTTTATTATGTAAATATGAGAGAAAGTGCCTGTGGAAACCGAAAGAGGGTATTGGATTCCGCTGGACTTAACAGTTGTGAGTCACCTGACATGGATGCTCAGGACCAGACTCTACACACTCTTAACTGCTGAGCCATCCCTCCAGCCCCCTGAGACCATTTTTATAGAAAGGTTCTATAGTGACATATCAAGCCTAGTGTGTTTCTCCTGAGTTTGTGTTTCGATCCATGAGGATGTGATGGCAGAGTCTGACTCTGCTCTTTCCTACCTTTGGCAAATCCCTTAACCCCACCAGAGGAAAAATGCAATTGTCCATGTGACAAAAAGGATTAAGTGAGATAAGGTATACAAAGACCTTAAGATGGAGCCCAGGTACTTAACAGAGTACTCTTTACCTAAATGGACATTTCCATTTTCTAAGTTGTTACCTCAAGCTCCTGATGGGAAAATAGTCCATTTATACTGTTTTATTTCTTTGGTTGTTTATTTTAGTTTTATTCCTTTACAGTTCATACACTTACATAACAAATTATAGTCTTTTTTTACCCCCATTATCCCATTTCATCTCCTCTCCTCCTCTTAAGACCCTTCTTCCCAACGCACCCCTTTCTACTTTCTTGCGTGTGATATGTGTGACCCACTAAGTTTAATTAGGTTGCCTGGGCATGGGCAGGAGGTTATTTACTGAAGCGTGGGCAGCTTATCACTGACTACACCACAGAAGGAAGCGACTCCTCTTCACTGGCCACCAATACCTCATGAATCCCTCATGGAGGAGTGAGGCCACATCAGCCCTCCCTCTTCCATGATGACGTGTTGCCAAGTGTGCAGTTCTTATGCAGGTAGTCCAGCTGCAGAGAGTTCACAGGTTCTTCAGCTCTGCCGTGTCCCAGAGATGTCACAAAACTCTTCCCCAACCTCTGCCTTTCATTCTTCCCAGATTTCTCCCATCATGTTCCCAAATGAAGGGAGTGATGGAGAGATCACATTTAGTACTGAGTCCCAAGGTCATCTCTTCTCTGCACTTTGACTAGTTGTAGCCTCTGTGTAAGCCAAGGTCAACTCTAAAAGAAGCTCATCTGATGAGGGCTCAGAGGTGTACCACGGTATGCAGTAAGTATTTAGAAGTCACTTGGATGCTGTTTCCACCTAGCTAGCACAATAGCAGTAGGTCCTACTTTAGGGCACGTGACCTCCCCACCCATGAGTTACCACACACTGTCTGATTTCTTTAACATGCTAGCTTCACTAGGGGAAACAAGAGTAAAAAAAAAGAAAAAAAGAAAAAAGAATGTCATCTTTGAAGGAGGTGCTCACCTGATTCTAAATGAGAAGGTACATTAGTGTTTTTTATATGTAAATATTTATAAAACTGTACTAAACAGTACCCAACAAAATGGAGAGGATTTTGTACTTTTTAGATTAAAAAAATTTTAAATACAAGAGTAACAATATTAAACACATATAACAGACAATAAGAATCACTTCCATTTTGGACAGACTTCCTTAGTTCAAAATCCTTATATAGAAACTTCCTGTAATCAGAGCCTATTTTCAAATTCACAAGAAGATACAATTGAATGCTCCACTCAGTTTCTCTGTGTTCTTAATTTGGGGTCAGTTTGAATGCCCTGTCTCACATCAACTGTCATTGTTGTGACTGAAGTACCATTGCACAGTATGGTTTTCAATGGGACAGTTCTCATCTTTGATTTCAGTTCAACTTAATTCCAATCAAGTTCTTATGTCTCAGGACAATTGAATTCATTTAGAAACCTTTCTGGTCAGATAGGATTGTAACCACCACTTCCTGTCATGCTGCTGAATTTTCTGAAGCATTCCGAATCTATGACATAGCCTGGAAGATGAAATGCTGTGCTCAAAATGGTAGCACTGGAACCAGCAAGGGCAAGATTGGACACACGGTGCTTAAACCACCATTTCTGTCTCTATTCTCTTATCCCTACCACACCCCACTAGGTCAGTGCTATTCTGAGCTAGAGAAAACTTCCCCTAAGATCTTTTTATGAAAAGATTAGATGAGAAGCAACTCATTGGATGATATAAGTTAAAAAGATGTTACAATATATTTGCTTTGTTTTGTTTGATGGGACTATATCAGTCTTTTCTTTCTTTCTTAAAATTATTTATTTCCTTTTTTTTATTTTATGTGCATGATGTTTTGCCTGCATATATGTCTACGTGAGGGTGTTGAGTACCCTGGAACTGGAGTTACAGAGAGTTTCCAGCTGCCATGTGGTTGCCAGGAATTGAGCCCAGGTCCTCTGCAAGAGCAATCAGTGCTCTTGACTGCTGAGCCATCTCTCTAGCCCCTCTTTTTCCCCTCAATGAGAGACAAAAGGGAGTTGTGTGGTAGCATAAGTCATCCATGTCAAAGTCAAAATTCTCCTGAGACAACCAAACTACATTTTTTTCAGACATAACCTGGACATCTGACTTTCCTGGAATGGGTGAAGTTTTCCCTTGTAAGACTATTGTTAGAGGTGACCAGAAATTCCTTCAGATATATCCGAATTCCTCTCTCCTGTCAGCTTGTGGGCTTGGTCCCTTGCCACATGTGTTTTGGGACCTAGTGGCAGTATCCAAGGGAGGAAAAACAAAGGACATTAGACCCTGACAGGCTTGGTCATTGATCAGGAGGGTTTCATCTGAAGCAGGAGAAACTAGCAGGCCACTCCATAGCACTCCCTGAGGCTATGCCAGAGACTGGTAGACTGGTAGTCTCACACACACACACACACA